>PVIU01003784.1:0-120012 GCA_004026605.1 Ondatra zibethicus | reverse complement strand
GGTATGTTGTGTCTTTATTTTCATTGAATTCAAGAAAGACTTTAATTTCTTTCTTTATTTCTTCCTTGACCCAGGAGTGGTTCAGTAGTTGACTGTTCAGTTTCCATGAGTTTGTAGGCTTTCTGGCGGTAGAACTGTTTTTAAATTCTAACTTTACTCCATGATGGTCTGATAAGACACAGGTGGTTACTCCAATTTTTTTTGTATCTGTGGATGTTTGCTTTGTTACCAAGTATATGATCAATTTTCATGAAGGTTCAATGAGATGCTGAGAAGAAGGTATATTCTTTCCTGTTGGGTGGAATGTTCTATAGATATCTATTAACTTCATTTGATTCATTACCTATGTTAATTCTCGTATTTCTTTGTTATGTTTCTGTCTGATTGAACTGTACATTGATGAGAGAAGAGTGTTGAAATCTCCTACTATTAGTGTGTAGGTTTTGATGTGTGCTTTGAGTTCTAGTAATGTTTCTTTTACATATGTGGGTGCTTTTATATTACGGGCACATATGTTCAGGATTGAGATGTCATCCTGATGGATTATTACTGTTAAGAGTATAAAATGTCCATCTCTTATGATTGATTTTAGTTTGAAGTCGATTTTGTTTGATATTAGTATATCCACAGCCGCTTGTTTCTTAGGGTCATTTGATTGAAAAACCTTTTCCTAACCCTTTACTCTGAGATAATGTCTTTCTTTTTGGTTGAGGTGTGTTCCTTGTAAACAACAGAATGTTGGATCCTGTTTTCATTTCCATTCTCTTAACCTGTACCTTTTTATGGTACATGAATTGAATCCATTGATATTAAGGGATATTAATGTTCAGTGGTTATTAACTGAGGTTAGTTTTTTTGGGTTGTAGAGTTTGTGTGTTTCCCTTCTTTGAGTTGTATTAGTGGAGGGTTGTTAGATGACTGTTTTATTATGGGTGTCGTTTGCTTCCTTTAGTTGTGGTTTTCCTTCTAGTACTTTCTGTAAGGCTGGGTTTGTGGCTATGTATTGCTTAAATTTGTTTTTATCCTGAAATATCTTGTTTTCTCCATCGATGGTGAAAGTAAGCTTTGCTGGGTATAGTAGTCTGGGCTTGCATCCTTGGTCTCTTAGTGTCTGCAGCACATCTATCCAAGACCTTCCGGCTTTCATGGTTTCCATAGAGAAGTCAGGTGTAATTCTGATAGGTTTCACTTTATATGTTACTTGACCTTTTTCCTTTGTAGCTCTTAGTATTCTTTCCTTATTCTGTATGTTTTATGTTTTGATTATTATATGGTGAGGGGATTTTTTTCATCCATTCTATTCGGTGTTGTGTATGCTTCTTGTATCTTTATAGGCATATCCATCTTTAGGTTGGGGAAGTTTTCTTCTATAATTTTGCTGAATATATTTTCTGGGCCTTTGAGCTGTGCTTCTTCTCCTTCTTCTACCCCTATTATTCTTATGTTTGGTCTTTTTATGGTGTCCCAGATTTCTTGGATGTTTTATGATGAGAATGTGTTGGAGTTGTTGTTTTCTTTGATCACTGAGTTTATTTTTTCTATCATATCTCCTGCGTCTGAGAATCTTTCTTCTATCTCTTGTATTCTGTTGGTTATACTTGTCTCTGTAGTTCCTGCTCATTTACCCAGAATTTCCATCTCTAGCCTTCCCTCGGTTTGTGTTTTCTTCATTGCCTCCATTTCAGTTTTCAAGTCTTGAGCTGTTTCCATTACCTGTTTGATTGCTTTTTCTTGGATTTCTAGGGTATCTTTGAAGGATTTATTCATTTCTTCTAACTTTTTGGTAGTCTTCTCATCCATTTCTTTAAAGGAGTTTTTCACATCGTCTTTAATTGTCTCTATCACTTTCATAATGTTACGTTTAAAGTCGATTTCTTCTACTTCTTCTGGATTAGGTTGTTCAGGTCTTCCTGTTGCATATTCACTGGATCCTGGTGTTTTCAGGTTGTTGGAGGAGTTCTTGCTTTGGTGCCTGCCCATCTCTTCCTTTGATTACAGTCCGGGGAGTCTCGGTGGCTGGGGACCTTCTGGCAAGGTGCTGTGCACACACTCACCCCTCTGGATTGCTGATCTCATCACAAGAAGAGGGAGTCCTGGTGGGCCAAGGACCCCCGCAGAAGAAAGGGCGAACTTGTGGGGTGGGGGAGTCGGGGGAGGAGGGCAGGGTCGTGTGGAACAAAGAGGCCCCCTGCAACAGGGGCTGGTGGTGCCTGCTCTCCCTTGTGTGGACCTTCCTGCTAGGCATGCACACACTCACCCCTCTGGATCGCTGATCTCAGCACAGGAAGAGGGAGTCCCCTCTGGATCGTCGATCTCAGCACAGCAAGTGGGAGTCCTGGTGGGCCAAGGACCCCGCAGAGGAAAGGGAAAACTTGCAGGGGGGGTTGGGGGGGGCGGGCAGGGTCGTGTGGAACAAAGAGGTCCCCTGCAACAGGGGCTGGGCTGGTGGTGCCCATTCTCTCTTGTGGTGACCTTCCCATCAGGCGTGAACACACTCACCCCTCTGGATCGCTGATCTCAGCACAGGAAGAGCCACGTATGTTTTCTCACACACATGTAAACACACCTGTGGTGATATTTCATTTGTATTTTAATAAATAAAGCTTGTCTGAACATCAGAGAGTAAAATATATATATCCATTCTGGTTACCCTTACAGACAAGACAGTGGTGACACACACTTTTAATCCTAGTGGCCACAATCGTTTGCCATAGAAACCAGGCAGTTTAAACCTTTAATCCCAGGACTAAAGAGGAATATAAACCAGAAGAAGACAGCTCTCAGTCAGTCTCTTCCTGAGGATTCCTGGAGGCAGGATTGTCATTTCACACTGAGGTAGAGGTAAGAGCCAGTGGCTGGCTGTTTTGCTTTTCTGACCTTGAGGTTGAACCCCACTATCTGTCTCCTGGGTTTTTATTAATCATGCTATGTATACATGCATATATGCATGCACACTACCTACACAACTAAAAATAAAAGAACACAGTAAAAATGATGCATCAAGATATTATGTTCATGAGAGGTGGTGTTTGATCAGGTTCTTCTGAACTAAATCTGTGTTTGAAGAAGAATTTCCTTTCTCACTGCTAACAAAACTTAATGGAACAGGACAAAGTAATCAAAGCACAGTTCTGTTTGGAAGACAAAGACACAAAAATGCCTGCGGTAGTAGCTAACTCTGAAACCCTCTTGAAAGCAGAGTGAGGGATGGTAGTTAACTAGTTGCTCAGCCAGCCTCATGGAAGGAGCACCCTGGGTTCTAATGAGCAGGCCCATCCTTCTCCTTGGGCCCCCATGGCATCTGAATAATGTCTTGGAATGTGGTCCTTTGGAAAGAGCATCACTTTCTCAGCCTTTCTTCTCACCTACAGTCAGTCTGATTTCCCAAGCGCTCCATAAGTGTTAAAACTTTGTTTTGAATCTGTTGGTTCTTTTGGAAGTAATTTTTCATGAAAATAAAAAAACTGGCAAGATATTTGGCTCTAGAGGGGATCCCAGGTGTCCACAGGGATGTCCCCAGCTAGGTCCTTGGGCAGCAGAGGAGAGGGTGCCAGAACTAGCATTGTCCCATAGTCACACTGATGAATATCTTGATTACCACCATAGAAATTTTGTACTATGGATGGAGATAGAGACAGAGAGCCACATTCACATTAGAGCAATGGACTGAGCTCCCAAGGTCCAGTCAAAGAGCAGAAGGTGGGAGAAGATGAGCAAGGAAGTTAGGACCGTGACGGGCTGGTCCACCCACTGAGACAGTGTGTCTGATATAATGGGAGCTCACCAAATCCAGCTGGACTGGGACTGAACGAGCATATGCTCAATCCTGACTCTCTAAATGTGGCTACCAATGGGTGAAGACTGAGAAGCCATCAACAATGACACTATGACCTATCTCTTTTTGGGAACCTAGTCTATTTGGATGCACACCTTCCTAGGCCGGGATGGAGCGGGGAGGGCCTTGGACTTCCCACAGGGCAGGGCACCATGCCCTCTTTTAAGGAAGCAGGGGGAGGGAGGAAGGCGGAGCATTAGGGGACTGGGAGAAGGGTAGGAAATGTAAATGTTTTTTGAATGGAGAAAATGAAAATATGGAAAAAATAAATGAACCAGTTAAGCTTTTTTTTAAAAAATAAAAAAGAAAGAAAAATAAAAAAAAATATTTATCTCCTTGGGAAATTAACTGTGGATTTCAGCTAACAAAAGTCTATAGCCCCCCCCCCCATTTTGGATTGTTTTCTCTTCATTTACAAGGATGTATCTATTTTCCTCTCAATTATGGGTTGTTCTTAGCCTGTTAGTTTTTATGCATGAAACACCAATGAAGCCTGTTTTGTCTTAGAAGAATATTCTTCTCAATTGTTTAATGGATAAGAACTGCGTGTTGCTAGGATAGCTGAGTTTGTAAACAGAGCTTTCCTACAACATGGTTAACCCCTGGAAGAGAGAAAGCACAGCTTCCCTTGTTGCTTGAGGAGTACAAAGCCAAAATTATTTGGTAATTACGTTTCCTTCCCTTTTTCACTGCTTGCTATCGGGTTTGCAAGAATGCTGTCATGCTTAGCTTTAGCTGTCAACTTGACACAAGCTACTGTCACTTGTGAAGAGAGAACCCCAAGTGAGGAATTGTGTCCACTGAGGAATTTTGTTAATTTCATTTGACACAGGAAAGCCCAAATCATAACAGGCAGTGCCATCTTTACACAGTTAGGCCTGCACCTTGTCAGAAAATACCTAAGTAAACGAGAGCTAGCTGTCCTCTGAGCTTTCTGCTTCCATCTCCTGCCACAAGTTTCTTTTGTTTGAATTCCTTTGAAAATGGATTATAACCTGTGAACTAAAGGAAACCGTTTCTTCCCCTAGCTGGTTGTATCCAGTGTTTTATCAAAGCAGCAGAAGGCAAACTCGAACAGATACAAATGGAAACACCATCCATGACAACTATGGAGTGAGGGCTGACACAGAGTTGTCTGGTCCTTTACTGCCTCTGAGCTGACACATTTTATAACTGGTGTCCAATATACTGTTCCAAAAAAAAATGTTTTCTTCTCAAGAGATGATGTAGATATGGTACTTCCAAGACAGTTCCCTTGATCCATCCTTCCAGTCATGTCTCATGATCTTCTCCAGGTTCTGGCTCTTCTCAGTATTCTTTCCGCAGCTTCATTTATCATCCCCTTCATCTTTCCCCCACTGATTCTGTTAGGGTTTCCACAAAGGTGTTGTACAACCTAACTCTGGGGCCACAGATGGGCCATCTCTGGCTCGGAAGAAGAAATGCTTCTGTTAATAGGGCAGGCCTGGATCCCAGTGGCTCCTGTGTACAGATATTAAGAGGAGCATCTCTGCCAATGTACTTAGGCGGAACAATAAAGCATCTTTACAGTCCAGGCTCACCAGAGCCACTATTGATTCACTAGCACCTGCTATCTCAATAGTAAAAGGCTGCCAGGATTTACTCGCTCAGCTTTTCCCTTTCCTGGGCCGTCATTATTCAGTGTAAAACTCCTTTAGCCTGGTGGAGTTGTTGCTCTTGCTAATACTGTGTTAGCAAATTATTGATCCCAATGATGAGAACAGGAATCGTTTCTCCTGTAGCAGGATGTGCAATTGGATGCACATTCTGCCCTGGTAATTTTCTCTATAGATCTTCCAGGAGGACCAGACAAATGGACCATTAAAAAGAGGCAGGGGCGGGGGAGCTGCCTGGGGTTGATGGTACATTTGAGCTGAATCCAAACTTTATTGGTGTTTTTCAGCTCCTATTTGAAAACTTATAAACATTGCTCTTTGGCACTTTAGGGTTTTGTTTAGTTTTGGTTTGTTTTTTGGTAGTTTTATTTGGCTTGCTTTTTAACTTTCACTGACAATGAGCGCAAAATATTAGCTTGTGGGTTTCTTCTTTTGAAATGGAAATAGAGACTATTAGCAATTTGGGGATCCTAAAACAGACATGCAACATATTCAACCTACTCAGTAAAAGGGCGAAAGACAACATTGGACATCAAATGTGTTCAGTTTTAGCCTTGCTGGCCTTGGCGGCAGGAACAGTGAATGAGAGTGCCTGTGTAGAAGCTGCCTCAGCTGGTTCCCCTTAATTCTTGTTTCAGATGATTCAACCATGTGAGTATTAATCTTCATTTAACTCAGAGTTAGAGTGCCTCTGTGGACTTAGCACCATAGTGTATCCAGAAGATTTAAACAAAGCCTAAAATTGAGTTATATTTCTCATGCAAGGCTTTGGGTAGTTTATTATCATTATTATTATTATTACTATTATTATTATTATGTGGAAAAATAATAAAGGAACCCTTTAACTAGAAACAAATTTGAAAGAAAAAATAACTTCAATTTAGAGTCTGCTTTGCTTTTTTCCAAAAAAAGCATCAAATAAGGAAGCAGAGAAGAATCTTCTGGTAACTCCTTTGGTCATTTATTGGGCTCTCAATGCAAAATTGTGTGAATAAGTTGAGAATGCCAAGGAGACTTTAATGATCCCTGCCCAGCTCATTCTGAACTGAAGTAGTAGAATGCTAAGGTTCATGTACCAGAAGACACAGTGTTTTGTGTTTTCCATCTGAGATCTATGTTAATTGTTTATTTCTTTAATATAGATTGATGGATTCAATATAATTTTTAGTGCATAAATGTACATTTACAGTTCTGAGGTCCCATTTGAATTCCATGTGAGGAAACTTTTGGCAGAACGTTGACCTCGGTACTGCTCATTAGGTACTGAAAACAAGCCAGAAAATGTCACTTTACATTATATTAAAGATGAGCAAGATACTTAATGCAAGTGATCCCCTATGTCATATTACAAATTCTAAAGACAGTTTCTGCTTTGAAATGAAATTCCTTTGTGAAGCAATCATGTGTTAACATGGTGTCTCTATTTCAGTGCATGTTAGAGTCAGAAAGATCAAGTAGATCTCCTCTGGATGACAAAGCTATAGACCAGGAGGTGGGAATTCCTTTGCATTTTCTGCCGTAGATACAGTTATTTTAGCTTATGTAGTGATAATCTGTTTATATTTTAGCAAATAAAGTTTGCCTAAAGATCAGAGAAGCAGAGAGGTCAGCCACTAGAGAGTTCTTTTACCTCTATGGATGTTTATATGAAAGGAGTCATCCTGTCCTCAGACTGCATTTCCAGACTTCATCTGTTTCTACCAAACCTCACACTGCACTGTTTCCACAAAACCTCAGATTGCAACTGTCTCCACCAAATCTCACACTATACTGAGTTCCACTCTCATTTGCCTTATAGTCTTCTCTCTACCCAGCCATATCACTCCTGTCCCCATCTCCCTAGTGCTAGGATTCAAGGCTTGTGATCCCACTTGCTAGAATCACCTTTGTGTGAGATCTGTTTCTCCTTTAGACAAATAAAAATTTGTGTATCCCAGGTTGTCCTTGAACTAACAGAGATCCCTCTACCTCTGTCTTCCACGTCATGGAATTAAAGGTGTTTGCCACCAGTCCCTGACCCCTAGTGGCTTAGCACTGCACTCTGACCTTCAGGCAAGCTTTATTTGTTAAAACATAAACAAAATATCACTACAAGCTTATGTGATACTTGCTTGTGGTTGCCATGGATGTAGGGATGATAATATACAGTATACATCAGTGAACCATCTAATGACATTGGATATATTTTTTTTGCTCTGGAGACAAAATGGAAAATTATATCTAAGAAGAAAAGGTTATGAGAAGGTTGAAGGAAAATAAGAGAAAAATAAGAGTTAATACCCCCATAGAGGTTTTAGTCACAAATATAAGTTATCATTCAAAATTTATATTATTTATTTATTAATGCCCGTGATTAGCAGACAGTGTCCTCCAATTCAACAAAAAGAATATATCAATTTAATAGAATTCAATTTCTAAGTCTGTGAGACTGATGGTTTTCAACTTGGTTTGGCATCAGAGAAAGGATGGCTTTTTAAAATATGTGCTTTGGTAGAAAAGTTATAATGTTATCCTGTAGTTAGAGAAAGATCATAGATATAAGTAGGGAGGAAAATGAGATTGATTTGAGAACATGTTTTAATCAATCACCCCAACTATCTTTTTACATACACCACTGGGTTTGTATTTTAGCTATTCTTGGCTTTTCTCATTTTTCATATCTGAATATTCTAATCAGTTAGACCACATTAATTTTTATCTTTCTTTTTAAAGAAAATGAATGCTGTGTTTTTTCATATGATTCTGTATTTTTGTTGTTTGGACTTTCTTTTTTTAAATTGCAAAACTGGAAACATTCAAAAGTCACCTTTCATGGATGTCAAGAGCAATGTAGAGAGTGGCTTGGGGGTAATGTCTTTCTGTCAAAAAGACCATTGGCGTGCAACATCAAAGTAACATATTTTATGAATAATAAATAAGCAATCACAGAGCAACAAATCTGATTTTTAAAATGAAGCCAAAGATGTAAATGATGTAAGTGAAATTCTTATCAACTATTTATGTGCTCTAACACATAGAAACAGATACACCCCCAACCCTGTCCCAACCTCTGCTTGTCAGTAGAGGCAATGGATGTATAAGTTGTGAGATTAACCACTGGCACTTAGCAAAGCATGCTTTATTGATTTGTATTGAGATTTGTAAAACAAAACGAGAAAGAAATCCCTTTACTCACTGTACCAGAGGACAGCATGGTTTCGATGGTGTTTGAACAACTATGTGCAACTGATCAAATCACATCTATCCAACCACTGAAATTAATTCCTGGCATGAAACAATACCCTTCCTGAAGATGACTGGTACTGAAGTCTTCCAGAACCTGCTGTGCCACAGCCTCTTTGGGCATCAGAAGCCAGTGAGGACTCCCACAGCAGTTATCAGCCCAGCGGCCGCAGCTTTCTGCGTGTAAAGATGTCTAGGCCCAGAGACCAACACTTTGTAAAGAACAGAAAAGATACCCACTAGGAGTATTGCTTTCAGCTTATTTTTAACTGAAAGTGCATGACAAAGTCATATTCATGAAAGACAGAAAATATTTGAACTATCATTTTATGTCAATTTTATCTCTACTTTATAGTGTATTAATCAGTCTGGCATTATGCACTCAATGGCTTTGATTCATCTTTGACTTTCTGTTCTTTACTTTGAAATTCCAATGTAGTTATTCATAGACAATATTAGAAATCAGGTTCAAAGTGTATTATTGAAAGAACTCATTTGATAGTATATGCTTCTCACTCTTGCTGAGTAAGACAGGCAAGGAAGATAAAGTCGTTAAGTTTCAGTAGATATCTATTTTCTGTTTCCCAAATCATTTTCAAAGTTTGTAGAAAAGAGTACATTAAATTTGTTTTTCAAATGCTGAGAGAGTTCCATATATTTTTTTAAATTCTGACAAATACTGGGATTGGTTGATAGTACAGGTAATACAGGAAAATGAAATCAGAGAAGAACACACCCTCACAAAGGAAAAAAAAGGACAAAAATGAATTAGAAAGCAAAGAAATCTGAAATGGAATTGTTTATGTTCACAAAATAACACAGAAAACAGGGGATAAGTAATAGTATATTGTACAGTCCAGATTCCAGAAATTTCATGATGGTGGGGCTGCTGACATAGTTCTGGAATAACAAGCACTCAGGTAAGTAGTAAAGCCTAGAGGAAGGAAGAATATTTTTACACACTGAACTTATAATTCAGTGTAGTAAGAGGCACGGGCCTGCTTTTGGTCCCGGCGGCCGCCCGACTCCTACCACCCAGTGCCTGGAAAGCTTAAACCCCGAAATAATTACACAGAAACTGTATTTATTGAAATACTGCCTGACCCATTAGCTCTAGTCTCTTATTGGCTAACTCTTACATATTTGTTTAACCCATTTTTAATAATCTGTGTGTCACCATGAGTCGTGGCTTACCGGGAAAGGTTTAGCATGTTTGACCTGGCAGCTTTATGACAGTCGACTCTCTCTGACTCTTTCTTCTCTATCCCAGAATTCTATTTTGTCTCCTTCACCCACCTAAGGGCTGCCCTATCAAAAGGCCAAAACAGTCTCTTTATTAACCAATAAAAACAAACCAAATACAAAAGGACCCTTCTAAAATTCAGCTAACCCTTTAAAGTGGACACTGCAGAGAGAAACACATGGCAAGCCACAGAGGAGGTTGATTTCTTTGATTGACAGCACTTGGGAGCTAGCTGTGGGTTCTTCCAGGCTTCCTTAATGTCTCAAATACCACTCATTTTCATATCTATCCACATTCCTAATGAAGTATCCTCACATCACTTATCAATAGACACAGCCTATGCCTCATTGTAACTTCAAATGGCTTTGATGGAAGTAAAAATGCAGAGACAAAGATGTTTATCGTGGAATCCTCTCTGAGGAACTCTTTAAGGGTATGGTGGAAGTAGAAAGATAAAGTAAA
Source organism: Ondatra zibethicus (assembly GCA_004026605.1). Taxonomy (NCBI): domain Eukaryota; kingdom Metazoa; phylum Chordata; class Mammalia; order Rodentia; family Cricetidae; genus Ondatra; species Ondatra zibethicus. The sequence continues at coordinate 109,613 of PVIU01003784.1, read as the reverse complement.
TATAGTTTCTTTTTTCCATTTGATATTTTTTTGCTTCTTTGTCAAAAATCATTTGTTAGAAGGAATGCAGATTAAAAGCCAGGTCTTCTATTTGGTTTCATTGGTCCTTCTATCTGTTCTGATGTCAATACCAGGCTGTTTTCAGTACTGTAGCTCTGTAGTAGAGTTTGAAGTCAGGGATTGTGATACCTCCAGAAGTTCTTTTATTATACAGGATTGTTTTGGCTATTCTGGATTTTTTGTTTTTCCATATGAAGTTGAGTACTGTTCTTTCGAAGTCTGTGAAGAATTTTTTGGGGATTTTGATGGGCATTGCATTGAATCTCTAGATTGCTTTTGGTAAGATTGCCATTTTTACTATGTTAATTCTGCCTACCCAAGAGCATGGGAGATCTTTTTACTTTCTGGTGTCTTCTTTGATTTCTTTCTTTAAAGTTTTAAAGTTCTTGTCATACAAGTCTTCCACTTGTTTGGCTAGAGTTACTCCGAGATATTTTATGCTCTTTGTGGCTACTGTGAAGGGTGCTGTTTCTTTGATTTCTTTCCCAGCCTTTTTATCATCTGTGTACAGGAGGGCTACTGATTTTTTTGAGTTAATCTTGTATCCTGATACATTACTGAAAGTGTTTATGAGTAGTAGAAATTTCTTGGTAGAATTTTTGGGATTGCTTATATAAACTATTAAATAATTAGCAAATAGTGAGAGTTTGACTTCTTTTCCGATTTGTACACCCTCGATGTCCTTTTGGTGTCTTATTGCTCTAGCTAGGACCTCAAGAACTATATTGAATAGATACAGAGAGTGGACAACCTTGCCTTTTCCTGATTTCAGTGGAGTAGCTAAGTGGTTGGCTTACTGTATATTGCCTTTTTTTATGTTTAGGTATGTTCTTTGTATCCTTGCTCTCTCGAAGACCTTTATCATGAAGGGATGTTGTATTTTGTCAAAAGCTTTTTAAGCATCTAATGAGATGACAAATGGTGCTGGCATAACTGGATATCAGCATGTAGAAGAATGAAAATAGACCCATATCTATCACCATGCACAAAATTCAAGTCCAAATGGATCAAAGACCTTAACATAAAGCCAGCCACACTGAACCTTATAGACGAGAAAGTGGGAAGTACACATGATCGTGTTGGCACTGGAGGCGACTTCCTAAATAGAACCCCAGCAGCACAGACACTGATAGAAACCATTAATAAATGGGACCTCCTGAAACTGACAAGCTTCCTTAAAGCAAAGGACACGGTCAACAAGACAAAATGCCTACAGAATGGGAAAAAATCTTCACTAACCCCACATCAGACAGAGGTCTGATCTCCAAACTATACAAAGAACTCAAGACATTGGACACCAAAAGATCACATAATCCAACAACAAAAAAATGGAATACAGACCTAAACAGAGAACTCTCAATAGAGGAATCTAAAATGGCTGAAAGCCACTTAAGGAAATGTTCAATATCCTTAGTCATCAGAGAAATGCGAATCAAAACAACTCTGAGATTCCATCTTACACCCATAAGAACAGCCAGAATCAAAAACACTGATCACAACTTATGCTGGAGAGATTATGGGGAAAAGAGAACACTTTTGCATTGCTGGTGGGAATGCAAGATGGTACAGTCCATTTGGATGTCAGTGTCGCGATTTCTTAGAAAATTAGGAAACAACCTTCCTTAAGAACCGGTAATACCACTTAGGGTATATATCCAAAGAATGCTCAATCATGCCACAAGAACATGTGCTCAGCTATGTTCATATAAGCATTGTTTGTCTTAGCCAGAACCTGGAAACAACCTAAATGCCCCCCAACCGAAGAGTGGATGAGGAAAATGTGGTACATTTACACAATGGAGTACTACACAGCAGAAAAAAAATAATGACATCTTGAATTTTGCAGGAAAATGGATGGAGCTAGAAAACATTATTTTGAGTGAGGTAATCCAGACACAGAAAGACAATTATCACATGTACTCACTCATAGGTGGTTATTAAACATAAAACGAAGAAAACCAGCCTACAAACCACAATTCCAGTGAACTTAGACAACAATGAAGACACTAAGAGAGACTTACATAGATCTAATCTACAAGGGAAGTAGAAAAATACAAGATCTCCTGAGTAAATTGGGAGCATGGGGACCTTGGGGGAGGTTTGAAGCGGGGAGAGGAGAAGCAGGGAGGGGAGCAGAGAAAAATGTAGCGCTCAATAAAAATCAATTAAAAAAAAAAGATAAAGTAACATGTTGACAGTGAAGTCCTTTGACTAATTCCTAAACTGTTATGGAATTTGGTGGCCCTGAAGGACTACCTCTTTTGGAAAAACTCTGGAACTTCACAAACCAGTGACTATGAACTGTACTGAGGAAGGCATCTAAACATCAAAGATGCATACCATGATGCAGCAGAAGTTCTAAGGAGTTTTTAAGTTTTAGCAACCAGATCCTAACCCTTCCAGTTACTGACTGAATAAATGCTGCCATACCCAGCCAGACCAAGGAATCTTAATTGCACTCTACATTTTCCTTAAGAGGACCCACACACAAAATTGTAGAGTGACGAATCTTGGAAGTAAGAAGTTTAGTCTGGTAATGTGGACTATAATGTAGGTAAGAGGAGCTTTGAGGATCAAATGTCAGTTTTATATTGTCATCTTCTACTGAGCTGGTCAGGATCTTATTTTAAAAAGAAGTGTTGAATATTAACAGAAAACTAAACAAAGCAAAAATTGAGATAAACTTCTTAATGTTGCTTAGCATGTTGATGGCATTCAGAATCACTAACGTTAATGGATTTGTTTCAAAATGATAAAAACAGCTCCTTAGAAAAGCCACACACCTGTTTTTGGACACCATAGAAGAGCTTGGAGCAAAGGTTGATTATTTACTTCTCCATTAAATATGGAACCAAAAGCTAGGGAGTGAATAAAAAACACAATGGAATCTCAACACACAGAGAACTTTCTATACAATTCCAAAGCATTTAGATGGCTGGAATCTGCCATAAAGGTAATACCCCTTATGGCTAGAATACAATGATGATTCTGGGAGACAGTTTCTGAAAGAAAAATGTGTGTCTATTTTATCCACCATTGTCTTGTATGGCTTCAAGCCATAATAGGCACAAAATGGATGTTTAGATATTTTTATTAAAATGAATGTTAATAAAAGACTAGTGAACATTCAGCATTTGTGACCTCCACTGGCTTCAAAGTTGGAGCTTGGTTGATTTCCATATAAGCATGTTTATAACCAAACCTAAAAAAGTGAATTTTCAAAAAGTAGCTAATATATTTCATCATTAATCAAAAGCATCAATGAGTGTCTGTTCTATGCTCTACACTGACTGACCTAGAAAATCAGGAGACATGATAAAGAAGTAAATACTATGAGCTAAATAGAGGGAAGTTTCTTTGTAAAAAGCTGTGAGGTGCCTTTGTTCTTAAGGCAAGCAAATATTTCTATCAGCATTATTTCTTTTCTCTGTGTTAAGGCTTTGACATCAGTGGATTTCTGGATACATTTACACATCTAAGGCTGAATGCATAGTGAATTGATAAAGCCACAGTATGACACAAAGGAGACTTGACAGATGCCCACATGTTAACATAAAAATAAGATAAGCTGTATTTTAAAGTAAATTTAATGCAAGTCTGCTCTTATTCTGACATCTCAACCTATTTAATCCTAAAAAGCCAATAAGATGGAGTATCAATTCATTTAAATGAAAAGTGTTAACTTTGACCATTCTTTTATGGGACACTATCACAAAAATGCAAGGAGAAGCATGACAACGGCTTCGAGACATCAGGTCTGTGCAAGCAGCCAGTGATGCCAACTACTCCCTCAAACAAGAAGGCAGACAGCGGTTGCACTTTGCAACATGAAAGGACCTGCTACAATACTTTTGTGGGCCAGAGAAGTTATCCAAAAAAAGAATTATCAAGACCAACTTGTCCTGTCAATCCTCATAGAACCATGTTTGCCTTGTACAAGGAAAGTGGCAGAAAATGTTGTCCCCAATTACTTTGCTTTTGAGGCAGTGGCAATGCACCCTGGAGCATCAAAAAGCCACACAGAGTTCTTTAATAACATTAAAAACCACTGAGAACCAGTCCAATCTGAGAGTGCATAGGCTAATTGTCAATATTACAAATAGAAGGGCCACCTGCTTCCCTAGATTACAATACTTCTTGTTAATTTATATTCAGATGGTATGCACATCATTCTCCCTTAATTTCTGCATAACAGCTCATTTTCTTTGGCTGGAATCAGCACTTATCTCAGACATTTGTAAAAGTACACTTTCACTATCCTTTCTGCATAACAGCTCCAGGACCCGTGGCAGATCTATTACTAGAGAAGAGTCCCAGTGAAGAAGGATATAAAACAAACAAACAAAAAAATAAAACAAAACAAAAAACCCTCATGATCCTAGAAAAGCTAAGTAATAAGGTGAACCCAAAGGAAAAAAAATATAGACCCACCTGGAGATTGGAAATTGACAGGATTGACTGGCAGGGGGTGGGAGCATGGGATTGGGGAAGAAGGGAAGGTAGAAGAAGGAGAAGAGGAGAGGGGAGGGTAGAGGAGAATTTGAGGGAATGGGATGGTCAAGATAGAGGAAGGACAGAGATGAGAGCAAGGAGAGAGATATCTTGATTGAGGGTTAGCAGAAACCTGGCTCTAGAGAAATTCCCAGGAATCCAAAAGGATGACCCCACCTAGGACCCTGGGCAATAGAGGAGAGTGGGCCCAATCTTGACTTGCCCTGTAGTCAGACTGATGATTATCTTAAATATCACCATAGAGCCTTCATTCAGCAACTGATGGAGGCAGAGACCCACATCAGAGCACTGGACTGAGTTCCCAAAGTCCAGTTGAAGAGTTGAAGGAATGAGAATATAAGCAAGGAGGTCGAGACCATGATGGGTTCACCCACTGAAACAGTTTCCCTGAGCTAATGGGAGCTCACAAACTCCAGCAGACTGGGAAGGACCAAACTAGTTTCTCTGAATGTGGTTGAAAGTTGCATGGCTGGGGCAGACTGGAGGGCCACTGGCAGTGGCACCAGAATTTATCCCTACTACATGTACTGGCTTTTTGGGATCCTATTCTCTTTGGATATATACCTTGCTCAGCCTAGATATATTAGGGAGGGCCTTGGAGCTTCCACAAGGCAATGTGCCTTACCCTTTCTGAGAATTAGATGGGGGTGGGGTGGGAGGGTCTGTAGAGGGAATGGGAGGAGGGGAGGGAGTCGGAACTTGGATTAGTATTTTTTAAAAAACCTAATAAAAAATCCCAATTCCTGCTTGGAACACAAGCTTATCCCTCTAAAGCAGAAATGCCATCAGTTGTATATTCTCATGGTCCAGAGTATAAAAGGGTTCAAGGGGGACAAACGCTAAATTTCTCAGTTCTATGCTGGTTGTAGTATCTACAAGATTTACTGTGGTGCTGAGGTACTGACCACTGATTTTAACACTGGGGTATGCGGGAGACAGATTGACACGGGTTTCATTAAAATTCAAGGAACTCAAATCCACAGAGAGCATGAGACTAACTTCCTTATACATGACAGGAATCCCCATAGATGGTAGTTCACCCTTGCTAAAGAAACTAGGTTTGCCAAAAGAAGTACTGTCTATGAGCATCCATTTTCCCAAATCAGCAGGTTCATCTGCACAGATATTCTTTATACTGTCATTCTTAAGTACCTTAGGGTAGTACTGAAGACATGGGACCAAGAAGGAAAAGACATGCTACCTTCTCTCTGCCTCAAGAGCACTAGTGGCATGGGGATGATGGGATTATAAAGTAAACATAATAAAACACAGCACTGGGGCATTCAATAGACTAGGTCTAATTACTGACCCTTCTTTCCTTGGAAGGAGCTGAGATGAAATTCTTATTACAATTATACAGAATGGCTGCATCAAATTGGCAGTGATTAAACTGTTAGATAAATGCACAAATGAATGCTGTATTTGATTCCTGGCCCAATTAACTTCTTTCTTTTTCTTCCCCCTCTCTCAGCTCTCTAACATTATTGTCTTAAAATCTACATTTCATCTTCAAATATTTAAGTTGTCAAGGAAAAAATAAACTAGCCATTTCACATTCATTATATTGTGTCAAACGGGACATGAAGGAGACAGCTTTCTTTCTTTCCTGTCCTCTATTCTTGTCAATCAAAATCACAGTAATTAAACAGAAATGGCACTGCTTTCAAACCAAGAACAAAGGCAAAGGCATTTAATAGGAGGAAGAGAAAAGTAATTAAAATAAATAAATACTCAAGCCCCAGCATTGTCCTCTGAGCTGTCCCGAGCTGCAGTTTCACAAGCTCCCTGCCCAGCTCCTTTCGCCCTCCATTTATCTTCCTTGACTTTCAGCTAGGAGGATAATGCAGCTGGTACCTACGTTTCACACTGCATGCTACAAGTTCAATATTATATCTCAAACTTGAGTGCAGTTATCATGTTGACACAATTTCTCTCAGTTTTAAAATTGAATATTATCAGGATAAACCAAAAAGAAGTATTTAGCCTCTGCAAATCATCACTGTATCTCATTAGATAATTATCTTTTTAATTATATGATGTAAACTTCAGTGCTCCATCCCATGAAGTATTGCCTCTTTTACCTTAAATCATGTTACCATGAATGAACAGGAAATGAGACTAGCAATTTTTCAGGAAAAATTAGAATGGTTGTCACTATTTCCCTGGGCTGATAAAGATTTGACTGATTGGATTATTTTACAGTGTTTTTATGGAAAAGTTTCACAACTTTATCTCTAGATCTTGGGACTAATGCAAAGTGGGAAGTATATCCTTCTGTTCTATAGAAAATAAATGTAAAGATTCCTCACTTAGAAAACAATGGTTGGTAGGATTGTATTAGGGCTTCTAATTTTTAATGCTAGTTACTGCTATATATGTGTGTATAAATGACAATGGAATAAATTAATTTCTTTTCATTCTAATCTGAAGATTGCCTGCCATCTTATGGGTACACATGTATGATAAAGATAGTTACATATGTCTGTCTCATACACATGGTAATGTATATGCAAATCTTCAAAGCATGTACATTTCAATAAAGTGGCCTAAAGCTTAGGATAGTATTCATCTTTTGGTGGGGCAGAGAGAGAAAGAGAGGAAAAAGAGAGGGTGAAAGGGAGGGATAGAGAAAGGGGAGAGAAGGAGAGTGGGAGGAGAGAGAGAGAATATTCCATAAGAATGAGAATAATTTTTATATGTTCGAAGAAAGGGTAAATCCAACTCTGAGAAGAAGAAATGATACAGCAATCTCATATTTAGAAGAAATTCTGAACAAAGATTTCTAATTGTTTTTATACTTTTGGGAATATGGTTTGAAATGATAAGAAGCCCTAGGAAAAGGAAAGCTGTATTTAAATGGCTCCAACGCATGGCACTCACTTAATTAAAGAAAAACGATTTCCTTACATAAAATAGGCATGAGAAATGTTTATGAGAATTGAACTACAGACTTCAAGTTTATGTAAAACTGAAGGAAAAATAACTTGATGCCACAGCAACGTGCAGAACTATGTCTAAGCACTAACACACACGGGCACTGTAAAAGGACAGTGAGCTAAGCCTGAAACAACCTCTAATAGAATCCTTCATTCTGATGATGTAGTAATTGACAATTAGCAGAGTGGGGATGAGGCCCAATCCTGAATTGCCTTTCTCTACTGTAGCTAAGGTATTTTCATACCTATCTGGGAAGTTATTTTTCTTGATAACCATAAAATGAGCTTTTAACCTAATTTTATGAACACCATGGTAGAACAATGAGTTGGTAACTCCAGGATTCCAAGTGGCCATGTTGTAGCCTATGTCATCATAGTCTGTGCTAGAATTTTGACTGGTCAGGGTGTCTGGGAGGAGTGGCAATTATACACATGAACTTGCAAAACTGAGCTCATCAGGATGAAAAGTAACTACAAACTCTCCTGAAGCAGGCTGAAATTAAATTCTGAAAAATGTCTGATGAAATTTGGGTTCTTTTTATATTCCCAGGAAGTCTCAAATCTATAATATCTGAACAGAAAATAAAAGTGGGGTACTTATGATATTCTTATGATAACAATGCTTGTTAACTAGGACTCAGGGTATATTCATAAAGGTAACAAAAATGTAATTTTGTCTTCAATACAGGTAGCTAAAGTCTCACTTTACAAATACTAGGCGAGGACAGTATAACCTTCATCTTCCTTTTCCCTCTTTTCTGCCTTGTGTGTGTTTTGAGACAGGGTCTAAGTAAGTTGCCCTGTTGGCCTTTGTCTCACATAGTGTTATATCTTACTCTCATTCCTTTGCTTTTACCACTTGTATTACTTTCTTGTCTCAGTTTTGTGATAAAATACTATGACAAAAACAACTTCAGGAAAGAAGGTTTATTTGGGCTTAAAGTTCCTGGATACATTCTATCATGACAGGGAATTCATAGCAGCAGGGGATTCAGGCAGTTGTTCATATTGCAGCAAAGAGTCAGAGGGTTGTGAAGGCTCTGCCTCTGCCAGCTTCCTTTCCAAAGGAAAGTCCAAAAGCCTCTTAAGCTCACAGAATGGTGTTGCTCATGTTTATTGTGGGTTTTCACACCTTAATTTTTCTGATGAGGATAATCATTCACAGGCATGCTCTGAAGCTTGCCTTCTAGGTGACTCTAGATACTGTCAAGTTGCCAGTGCTACCCATTGCACCTTTCTTAGCAGAGTGATGCATTTCTTGTCTTTTGTTAGGAAATATTCCAAGAATATTATATAATTGCTTGATTATTAATTACTTCCCATTGCTATGACCTGCTGCTTTAAGGCATTGGTCAGGGGTAGGATAACCAGAGGGATTTAATTAGGGAATACATGCGATAAATACAGATGTTAGATGGAGGGTAAAAATAACAGTAAGATGACTGTAAAAGTCATAAATAGTAATGTCAAACTACACCCGTGATTTCTCACCTACACGGTTATCCTAGAATAAGGATGATGCCAATAGACATGCCAAGGAGGATGGTTGAAAAACCACCAAATGTCAACCCCAAACAAAGAACATGTGACAACTGAGGAATATTCAGGGTGGGAGAAATAGTCTAACCTGGATAAGTGCATCAACTAGATTTCCAATACCAAATGTTCAGCCCTGAAAACATGCATACAAAACACAGTACGTACACTGATAAAGTTGTATTTAGTAATACATACATATTTACATATATGCATGGAACAGCAATTAATGAAGAAGGAGCCATGAATTCGAAAGAGAGGAAGGAGAGGTATATGGGAAGAATAGAGGAAAAACATTAAATAGGTAAATTATATAAAATAATTATATCATAATCTCAAAAAACAAAAGAAAAAAGACAAAAATAGTCCTACTATTAACTATATACCTCAATAATATTGTATAATTGCTTGATTTTTTGATACTATTGTATTAAAAGTGAATGGATTAGTACCCCAGGGTCTTTCAATGGCCCATCTTCTATCTGAAAATTTACCATGTAGGATGTCTGGTGTCTGTGGGTACGAAGGCCTCAAAACTTGAACCAACTATGACAGAAGCTTCAAAACCACAGAGAAGCCAGCAGTATCTCACTGAACTTCTGCCTACTAGGACTGCATCTAACAAGACTGTTATGATGTGGAGATTAGAAATAGAATTTAAGTGGTTGTTCTGAGAAGAAAACAAAGGGAAATGAGGAAACTCCTGCCTTCTAGAAACTTTAACTCTATAGTAACTGAAACAGAATAATTGATAGGATTAGTGGTTGATTTCCTAGTAGATTTCTGACAGTATCAATTTCCCTATAAGTAAATCTCTCATTGTATCTTCTCCCAAATCAAGAGCATTTTAGGGAAAATTTTTCAAATTTTATACTTAAACTGTAATGAGAAATTTCCATATTCATAACACAACAAAAAGATGCAATTATATAAAATATTTTCTAATTTAAAAGCACTCCAAAAGCTGCATTTATTGTTGTTGTAATTACTCCACGTGTGTGTTTGTTCCAGTTTTTCTAGTATGTAATGTTCTCTTTAAGACAAATGTTTTATGTAGTTTTTGACACCCCTTCCCCACCACATCCTAGTCTGGTTCCTTTAGTTCACAATGACTTTTGCCATCTATCACAGTTTAACTGTCTTCATATATTCATAAAAAAGAGAGGAGTCACTTTAAAAATCACATAGGACTAAGTAATTGATTTCTACTTAATTATGTAGAAATAACAGGCCATCTGGGTTCCTAACAGAATTTAATATTGAATGTTGAGGACTGTGTTTTTGGTTGAAAACAGTATGCCATACCAGTCTTTAACAGAAAGTATGGAGGGTCACAGAGTGACCATGAAGCATGCATTTAGATGTGGGCAAGTTCAAATAATGCATAACTTTCTAATTTATTGGAATAATCTCAAATACACAGTACTATATCAATTATTCATAAGCATGTGTTTATTGAAGAATACTATGATCACTGTTGCAGAGTAAAGTCTGAATCTCTTGGAGCTTGAGCCTGTAACAACTACTTACAGCTTGATTAGAAAGCTAAGTGTTGGCTCCTCTGCCTCCCTCTCTCACTAAATTCTTATTTTAAAGAAGTACAGCCAATATCAAAAAGAAAATTTATAGTCAGCATTTTGCTTTTGTCTTATGAGATTGGCACCAATTGGACCCTCTATCTAAAAATAGTGAAAAGGAATTTGATAATTAAAATGTCCTCAAAGAATACATGCTCACCATGATTTCACAAAGAAAAACCTCTTGCTATTTCTTGTAATGACTGTGTCCACTGATGCAGGGTAGTTCCCCAGACCTAGACGTCCTTCCCTACACATCCTGAATAAAAGGGTAAGGATTAGAAGAAGTAGAAACAGAAGTGAGGAAGGTAAACAGAAAGTTGTTTATGTGTTCATAAAATATGAGGAATATTTCAAGGTAAAGGACATAAATTGACAGAACCTAGGACTTATGGAACTTATGAATAGGTCATGCATGGTTTATTAAACTATCCCATTTATTTTTCAAAGTACTAATAATCAACAATTTCAACAAAAAACAAGCTTTCCAATATGAATAATTACAGAAATCAATATCCATTTATATTAGGTGATAAATTGACTTGCAAGCTTGTAGCACAAAGACAGAGTTTTCTGTCAGCAAAAGCATTTTTGTTTGACTCTGTTGGAATAGGAATCTCCCAGCATGGCTACTGCAGTGCTCCTGTGGTCTTCACTACCACGCTACTGTGTGTGACTAGCTTCCTTGTTTACATGAATCCCTGAAGCTATGTACTCCGAAATCTCAGATTAATGTCAGCTACACACACACACACACACACACACACACACACACACACAGAGAGAGAGAGAGAGAGAGAGAGAGAGAGAGACAGAGAGAGAGAGAGAGAGAGAGAGACAGAGAGAGAGAGAAAGTCAACACTAATCTTTTCTCTAGTGTGCAATAAGGAAAATAGATTTTCTTCTCTTATGTCAGAAAGATTATGAAGAAATCTTAAACTATTAGCACAGTCAAAGGTGTGAAGCAGGGTGGTCTGCCATTGTCATTTTTAATGAGCACAATACTCCAGCTCAAAAATAAACTGAAAGAGCATGACCCTCTGTCTTTCAGTTTTTAAAACCAAGGTTTAATTAAGAAAGAGAAGTATGTCCTGTGGAGAAACTCAAACCTACATGACTTACTAAGTTTCAGAGTGACTTTCTGATTTTGTTTTGGGTTGCTTTGCAATCTTGCTGTTTTATCTCCAGTCTTGGTTGTGTCAGGGGCATATTATACTACTGTGGATGGATGAGTTTTGCAAAGTTCCAGGCAATAAAACATCTGTTATAAAACATGTGCAATTGCTCTGGGGTACAGACTGAAACCAGGCAGGATTATTTGGAAGTGAAAGAATGAATAGCCAAACGAATGAGCACAATCTGCTTTTATTATTATTTTTAAAGGGCCATTTAATCCAAATAATTTATTTTTCTTGTAAATTACTTGTTTTACAAATATACTGCCATAGCTATACTTCACCACATTTTCACATTGTTTTGTGGAATGCCAAAATCTGCATGTTATGCTTTAACCTTCCTCTGGTCTCACTGCACATACACGTTCTTGAAAATAATGGACAGTAGATCCCCACTTTTTTTATTCGAATAAAATTTTATCTCAAAATATTTAAAATAGACTGTAGATTATAACTTAGCAAAATGAAAAAATATTGTCATTATTTCTAAGAACGTATAAATTATTTTCAAAAACCCTACACAGAGAAAGTTAAACCATAAAATAATGATTTAGAAGGTTTTTTGGCCCAGGGGAATTTATTTTTGAGAGAAAAGAACAAGAGCAGCATAGGGGATAATGTAATAAATATTCATGAGGCAGGAACTTGCTGTTAAGTACTACACACAACACAAGCACAGCACCAGATAGGCTCCAATGTATTACAAAAAGAGACTTTTAAAGGTTTGACCCTCCATGACTGGTCCTCACTCCAAGATGTTTCAATATTGCAGCCTTTTCGCACTCATATCTGTTTGCAGATTAAAAGAAACACAGACAATGACACATAGTATCTGAAATATTTGGACTTAGAAATGACCCTTTGTCTCTGTCTAGATCTTTTTTAAAAAATATCACTATTGTTGAATAATAAGTGTAGGTGCTACCAGTAAAGGAGAGGAGAGATTTGCCAAGGTGTAGAGGAAACCCAGAGCATTGCTAATCACTATTCTTGCTTAGTATACTTCTAGATTGTATATTGGTAAATTTTATGCTGCTACAATCAATGATAGGCATAATGATGGGTAATATTGATTCAATCAATTCACGTATATGAATATATGATTTAAATTAACATTCAAATGCTAATTTAAGCTTTGCTTGTAAGCATTGTGCTGTCATAACCATGCAGAAAATCTTCTGTTAAAAAATAAAAATCAAAGATATGTCAGAAAGATGGCTACATCCTTAAGAGAATGTGCTGCTCCACAGGACCCAAGTTCTATTCCCAGCTACTCCTTCAGGCAGCTTAAAACTGCCTATAACTTCAGTTCTAGGGCATCCTGCATCTCCTTATGGTCTCTGTTAGCACCTGTACGCTGGTTCACAAATTCACACATAGGCACACTTATGCACATTTTTAAAAATTAATGACTCTGGAGTATCAAAATCTCTTACCTGTACATTTATGTGTATTTCTTCAAACACTGCAAAATGTTCGGCAATGTTTTTGAAACTAAAAGAACATAGTCACTACTAGAGTGGCACTAAGTACCATAGCACTTATGATAGCTATCAATCTGTTTCTTGAAACCTATAAGTGGAGTTATAACAAGATTTGAAAGATAAAAACTAAATTAAATATGAAAAATAAAAACTTCAGACTTAGGGAAGGAAATACACACATGTGAATATATGCAAAAGCCTCAGAATGGTATAGGAATAACAGGTTATCAGCTGTGACAGGCTGATTGGATACAAGATCTTTCTCAATTTTTAGTTGGAGCATTTACCTAAAGTTAGATAAGAATAGCAATTAAATGCAATATATGTCATTGAAAGAAAAAACATGGAGAAACATTATACATGTTTGGAAAATACTCTAAAATAACATGCATGATGCTGGAGCAGTGATCAGACTTTTATTTCAAAATTTTAATGTAATTGCTAGAATTTAAAAGTAAAGACACAAAAGGCAGGAAAGAGACCAAGGTTAACAGATGAAACCAATTTTATTAGCATATTCATCCAGGGGCAACAACCTTCCAGTTCTGTTGGGGAGGTGTGTGAAGGAGAGTGAACTGGTCAGGAGTCTCATCAAGGTGGGCCAGGTCCTTAGGTATGTGGAGCTTTGTATAATGACTGAGGCTATGTGCAGCTTGCAGATTGCAATGACCTCATCCTCCTGGGGTTGTTTATCCTCACAGGACAATGCTATCCTTTGGAATTACATGCCCCAGCTGGATGTAGCTGACAGACAACAGTAGGACAATGATAACAAGACAGCCTCAGTAGGACTTCTGGTTTACTGTGTCAGGGGTATCAGCACGGTTGGCCGAATCTACATGTGCCCACAGTTATCAATTATAAGTATAGCGTGGTATGAAAAATGTTCTATATGATTTCTGGATGCTGGATGTAAAGATCTTGAAATTCTGTATAAAACAGCTTTAGGATATCCCTGATACAGAACAAAGAATTAAAGGAAGTGTAAGGATGACTAATGAGATAGATCCCTTGATAAAACTCTTGCCATGCAAGATTGACAACTGGTTCAATCATGAGGAACCAACCTAAAGGTAGAAAAACCAGTTCAACAAAGCTGTCCTCTGACCTTACCTACATAATGGCAGATGTTCATTCACTCATGATATTTGCGTGCACATGTATGCACACACACCCATAATAATAAGTAAACTTTAAAACACTGGGAAGCATGAAGAGACAAGAAATGGAAGCTAATCTATAAAAGTCTCTAATATGTCAAATAAAAAATAAGACAGAGCAGGACGGTGGTGGTATATGCCTTTAATCCCAGCACTTGGGAAGCAGAGGCAGGAAATGGGGAGAGCTCAGAGGTCGCATCCCTAGACAAAAAAAACTACAGGTAACTAATGAATGCTGAAAAAAGAAATAGACCCTAAATTGGTTATCTAATACCAAGTTATCATATACATATATAAAACCTTGAAATCATATACATACAAGTTATCTCATGCAGGTTGATTAGGTTATTAATTATATGTTTAGAAATATATGTCTGTATATATATTTCTACAAAACTTAAATTAAAAAAGGCCATGGATTTGAAAGAGAGTAAAGACTGGGAACGTGCAAGGGAGTAAGAAAATAATGTTATCATATTTTAATTTCAAAATACTTTTTAAAAAATTTAGTATATTATATATGATTAGATGTAGTCTGAAAAATACAGAAGTATCATCAAATAAATATAAAGACAAATATTAAGTAAAAGCTATGGGAAAAATTAAGAGCAAAATACTGCTGTAGAACCTAAAACATTAGCAGACACTTCTTTGATTGATTCAACTGTAGAAAAAAGGATTCCAAGAAGAAAGAGAAAATGAAAATGATGAAACTTATTACTGTATTTTTGCTTTTGCAGTTATGGTTGGTCCCATGTCCTCTTACAAGCTGGGAATTCACTCTACCACCAAGACACCTTTTCAGACAAGATCTCACTATGTTGCTCAAAATAGTCTTGAAATTGTATTTCTTCTGTCTCAGCTCTGAAGAGCTGGAGTTATAAGCCTGAGCTAACGGGAACAGCTTAAACCATCTGTCATGAAAAAGGGGTACAGGGTTTTGTTTTACTTAAAGAACGCCAGAAACTACAGGCTGTACAAAAAAACCAAGCTGTCATTTAAAAACCCCCCACTGCAAAACAGGGAAAACAAACTCATAGGAGATATAACAGTTAGAAAATGAAATACAAAACTGAATGATAATTCTCTAGTACAAAAGAAAACATAAAACTTCACATGATTGCTGAGCAACTTGCTTTTTTCCACAAATATCTTTGCTAAAGATGGATACCTATGAGGTGGGACAACCAAGAAGAATGAATTGTACACATTATAGTCTAATCAAATCAGCTCTAAATTTAAAAGCAAAAATAAAATTGTGGGAAAATAAAAAAACATTTTTGGATCAAATTTAGAGAAAGCTTTCTTAATCATAACTTTAAAAAATATGATCTACAATTGAAAGCATCAGAAACTGGGATTCTTCAAAATTTAGAAATTTGGTCCAGCCAATAAAAAGCACAGTCGGCTCTAGACACAGAAAAGATTTGCTGTGTGTCTGATTAAGTGTCCTTGTGCAGAACATGCAAAGAACTTTGCACAGAAAAACAACAAAATAAAAATTACAAAAGAAAACACATGAGCATGCATTGGCTCAGAACATGTGCAGATGATAAGCAAATAAAAACAGCGAGCATCGTTATATGTTAGAGTTTCCAAAGTGAAATCCAAGATGAGATGATACTACCTAGCCATTAGAACACCTGTTGCTCTAGTCACTTGAGCATAACCTCATTTTGGTCACGAGCATGCAAGGCAATTGTTGCATATATTTCCTATTGCCGAATTGATTCCTGTAAGTACATGCTCAGGTTCAAGCAATGATCAAAGGGTAATGGAATATTTCTTGGAATCAGTCACTGTGTCTATTGTGCAAATCAGGAGCATATTTTCCCCACAGCGTCCTTACCTGTGGACTCAAAATGAGAAAAATGTAAAATAGGAAGCAGGATAGAACTAGTAACAACAATAACAGCAGTGATTTGAGGTGCAGTGATCACAGAAAGGTCTGCCTATTAGTTGTTTTATGCTGACAGCAAACAAGGCAGTAGATCTACCATAAACTTTATAGAATACAACACTTTAAAACATTTAAAATGGAAACACATTATATAAGACCTATAGTGAGATATTAATGATATCTATGAATAATAGGGAGAGAGGGGAAAGTGAAGCAAGAATAGCTGAATATGGCTGTGGTAAAAGTGCTTACCAAGCCTGGTGACCTTTTTCAATATTTGGAATCCACATATGATAAAAGAAGAAACCTGGCTTTATAATGTTGTCCTTTGTGGAATAATGCTCTTGTATACTTTAAAGATTTGCCACTCATATTGGTTTAATAAAATGCTAATTGGCCAGTAGTCAGGCAGGACATATAGGCAGGGCAACAAGACTAAGAGAATTCTGGGAAGAGGAAAGGTAGAGAGTCAGTTACCAGCCAGACACAGAGGAAGCAAGATGAGAATGCTGCACTGAGAAAAGGTATCAGGCCACGTGGCTAAACATAGACAAGAAGTTTGGGTTAATTTAAGTTGTAAAAGATAGTTGATAATAAGCCTGAGATAATAGGCAAAACAGTTTATAATTAATATAAACCAATGTGCATTTCTTTGGGACTTGAACAGATGAGGATCAGGCTGGACAGAAACTTCCATCTGTAGTCCTCTGATCATACACACATATATATTGACATGCATACATAAAAACATACACAAATATACATCCAATGCATACATACATATATCCACATAATAAACAAACACAATCATAACAGACTTTAAGAAATTGACTTTTTTCAAAAAGTGCAAATTAAAAGAAAAAATAAGTCTATATATTAAAATATAAAAATTTAAGCACTTTTCAAACTCAAAAATTTGAGGGTATGTCTAGAGACACTGAGCCTGCAACTTGGAGCTGGCGGAGAGGGCTTGTATCTACTTGTATCTACTGGATAAAACCAAGATTGCTGCTAAGCATCCTCTATTCATTAGTCCCTCCCAAGAATTTTCAAAACCACATTGAAACAACACTGCAATGAAGAAAGTTTGTTCTAAAGGGGTATAAAAGAGGGAGGGGAAAAGAGGAAAGGAAAACTGAGGAAAAATGAGAGGAGAGGGGAGGAGAGGGAAGATTATAACAAAATTTTACAGAATCAAGTTCAAAAGTGATGAAGAATTTTTTCACAATAATATAATATGCAACTGAATAAATAATAAACATCTTCAGGAAAAGCTATGCACCATGGTGAATATAGTGAAGTGGACACTCATAAAGCTGAAACAATCAGATGGTGAGTTTGAGGCTAGCCTCAGCTATAAGGAAAGGAGTAATTTTAGAAAAGTCATCCCTCAAAACACACACGCACACACACACACACACATATGTATATGTATGTATATATGTATATGTGTTTGTGCATATATGTGTGCATGGCATTATACAGATGAGCAGGTTTTATTTAGGAATGTATATTTATGTGAAAATACATATATGTGTATAACAGCAACTAATAAAAAATGAAGTCATGAATTTAAAAATGAGCAAGGAGGGCAGTTTGGATGGTTTTAGTGGGAGGAAGAGGAATGTAAGGCAAAACGATGTCATTTACATTATAATCTTTAAACATAAAAGATTTTTTCTTTCATTATAAGTTACATAATAAATACAAGTGGCATCTTAAATATTATCTAATTGAGGTAAATATACAAAGTGTATTATAAGTTCCATATGACTCTGTTTAACAAAAACAGAAGTAATGCAATAATCATTACTAGAGAAAGGTAAAATCATGATATTTATGAAAAATATGAAATTTCTAGAATGGCGTGTGATCTTAATTCTGAGTCTCTAATATCATTTACTTAAAAAGATGGAACTTACATGAAGAAAATAAAAATATCTCTAAATTACACTAAGTTTTTATTGTTAATTAGCATATTAGTTAGAAATAAATATAATATGTAAGTTATATTTACTAATTATGGATCAGCAGAATACACATACATAAATATAACTCAAAAGTAGATGACAGATATAGAATATATTCAGAATTCTTCAATGAAGGACCAGAATCCAGGTTTCTATGAACACCTCGGTACATATCCTAGTTCAATCTGTAACAAATTGAAAGTTGATCTCCTATCATAACGTGAAAATATAATCTACTTAGTAAGTTAAAAGCATGTATCTAATTTATGAATCAAGCAGGGCAGGAGAGTAATCTTCACGTTTTCTTAAAATATAGGGACAAAAGTAACCAACCATACTTCGTTATTCCTGTATTGCAAAACCTGGGAAGTTGTACTCATAGCACCCCAAGCAATAATAATATTACTAAATAATATTTTTCTTTTTTTAATATTTTTCATTCAAAAATTTACACTTCCTCCCCTTCTCCCATTCCCCTCCCGCTCCCCGACTAATCCTCCTCCCTCCCCCTCCATCTTTAAGAGAGGGCAGGATACCCTGCCCTGTGGGAAGTCCAAGGCCCTCCCCCCTCCATCCTGGCCAAGGAAGGTGTGCATCCAAGTAAACTAGGGTCCCCAAAAGCCAATACATGCAGTAGACACAGTTCCCAGTGCCATTTTCAATGGCTTCTCAGTCTGCCCCTATTGGCAGCCACATTCAGAGAGTCTGGTTTGATCACATGCTCGTTCAGTCCTGATCCAGATGGAATTGGTGAGCTCCCATTAGATCAGGCACACTGTCTCAGTTGGTGGACCAGCCCCTTGCGGTCCTGACTTCCTTGCTCATCTTCTCCCTCTTCAACTGGACCTTGGGAGCTTAATCCATTGCTCTGATGTGGATGTGGGTCTCTGTCTCTATCTCGATCCATCCAACGAAATTTCTATGGTGATGATCAAGATGTTCATCAGTGTGACTATGGGACAAGGCCAGTTCAGGCACCCTCTCCTCTTCTGCCCAGGGACCTAGCTGGGGACATTCCCATGGACACCTGGGATCTCCTCTAGAGCCAAGTCTCTTGCCAACCCTAAAATGGCTCCCTTAATGTAGACATCTTCTTCCCTGCTCCAATATCTGCCCTTCCTCCATCTCCACCCTCCCACTCCCCCAAGCTCTCTCCTGTCCTTCCCTTCTCCCTTCTCCTTCCCCCTGTCCCCTTCCCCCAGCCTACCCCTACCGCTACCCCACCCCCATGCTCCCAACTTTTGCCTGGCCATCTTGTTTGCTTCCAAATTCAGGAGGATCTATATATGTTTTTCTTTGGGTTCACCTTGCTATTTGTCTTCTCTAGGCTTGTTAACTATAGGCTTAATGTCCTTTGCTTATGGCTAGAGTCCACTAATGAGTGAGTACATACCATATTCATCTTTTTGGGTCTGGGTTATCTCACTAAGGATAGTGTTTTCTATTTTCATCCATTTGCATGCAAAATTCAAGATGTCATTGTTTTTTACCACTGAGTAGGACTCTAGTGTATATATATTCCATATTTTTTTTATCCATTCTTCCATTGAGGGACACCTAGGTTGTTTCCAGTTTCTGGCTATTACAAATAATGCTGCTATGAACATAGTTGAACAAATGCTTTTGTAGCATGATTGGGTATCACTTGGGTATACTCCTAAGAGTGGTATTGCTGGATCCTGAGATAGGTTGATTCCCAATTTCCTGAGAAACCCCCACACTGATTCCCAAGTGGTTGCACAAGTTTGCATTCCCACCAGCAATGGATCAGTGTTCCCCTTACTCCACATCCTCTCCAGCATTGGCTATCCTTGGTGTTTTTGATTTTAGCCATTCTGACAGGTGTAAGATGGTATCTCAAGGTTATTTTCATTTTCATTTCCCTGATCGCTAAAGAAGTTGAAGATGACCATAAGTATCTTTTGGCCATTTGAACTTCTTCTGTTGAGAATTTTCTGTTCAGATGATTACCCCATTTTTTAATTGTGTTATTTAGAATTTTAATGTCTAGTTTCTTGAGTTCTTTATATATTTTGGAATTCAGACCTTTGTCTGATGTGGGGTTGGTGAAGATCTTCTCCCATTCAGTAGGATGCCTTTTTGTCTTAATGACTGTGTCCTTCGCCTTACAGAAGCTTCTCAGTTTTAGGAGGTACCATTTATTCGTTGTTGCTCTTATTGTCTGTGCCACTGGGGTTTTACATAGGAAGTGGTCTCCTGTGCCCATGTATTGCAGGCTACTTCCCACTTTCTCTTCTATCAGGTTCAGTGTGGTCGGATTTATATTGAGGTCTTTAATCTATTTGGACTTGATTTTTGTGCATGGTGATAGATAAGGTTCTATTTTCATTCTCCTACAGGTTGACTTCCAGTTATGCCAGCACCATTTGTTAAAGATGCTTTCTTTCTTCCGTTGTATAATTTTACCTTCTTTGTCAAATATGAGGTGTTCATAGGTTTGTGGATTAATATCCGGCTCTTTGATTCAATTCCATTGGTCAACATCTCTGTTTCTATGCCTCTATTATTTTCATAATGCTACATTTAAAGTCGATTTCCTCTGTTTCTTCTGGAAAAGGGTGTTCAAGTCTTCCTGTTGCGTGTTCACTAGATTCTGGTGTTGTCATGTTGCTTTTCAGGTTGTTGGAGGAATTCTTGCATTGGTGCCTGCCCATCTTTTCCTTCAAATGCAGCCAGGAGAGTCTTGGAATCTTGGTCCAATCTTTGCTGTGACTGATTGTGTACTTCTGGTATTTTCTTGGTCTGCTCTCTCTTAGGACCCCTCAACACTGGAGCTGGATGTGCTGGTGGATCTAAAGACCTGGCAGATGGAAAGGAGAGCCCTCTGGATGGATCTCCCCGGTGCAGGAGCAGGAACTCTTCCTGGGCCAAGGACCTTGACGACAATAGGCTTTGGGAGGCAGGGTCGTGTGGAACAAAGAAGCCCCTGTGGACCGACTGGACGGGCGGGCACACACCTACCCCTCTGGATTGATCTCCTCTGTGCAGGAGCAGGAAGTCCTCCTGGGCTAAAGACCCCGCAGACAATAGGGCAGGCTTGGGGGAAGAAGGGCCATGTGGAACAAAGAAGCCCTTGCAGCAGGTTAGGAGGGGCTCTGCACTTGGTTCCCTAACCGCTTGGCTGGGCGGGCACACACCCAACCCTCTGGATGGATCCCGCCAGTACAGGAGCAGGGTCATGCGGAACAAAGAAGCAGCTGCAGCAGGAGCTGGAGGGACCCTGCACTCAGCTCTGGGACAGTACGGCCGGGCGGGCACACACTCACCCCTCTAGATGGATCTCCTCTGTTCAGGATCAAGAAGTCCTCCTGGGCCAAAGACCTCGAAGACAATAGGGCAGGCTTGGGGGAATCAGGGTCGTGTGGAATAAAGAAGCCCCTGCAGCAGAAGCTCTTACTAAATAATTTTAATGTATTTTCACTCACCAGTTTGATGGAGAATGGAGAGCTGTGTAGAGATGTGGTGGACCAGTAAAAGATATCAAATTGTAAAAGACTAAACAACATAGTAAGTGTTGCTTTTTGAGATTCTTTTTGAAGGCTTTATTTTACTGGGCCTTGCCAAGGAAGCCTTTGCTTAAAAATAGGCTCTTCAGAGGAGAGAAAGAGTTTCAGGTGTTTGGTCATCTCATGGACACCAGTTTTAGTTTTTATGGTGAGTCTTTAAAACTAGGAATGTTGAGCCCACTGACTTGATTCAGATGAGGATGTGGTTTTACTTTTATTTTTAAATGGTTTATTGATGTGGAATGTCCTTCTGTACATGTGTTGCTTTTACTGGCTAATGAATAAAACTATTTTGGCCTATGGCAGGGCAGAATATAGCCAGGCTGGAAGACACACACACACACACACACACACACACACACACACACACACACACACACACACATATATATATATATATATTTAGAGAGAGAGAGAGAGAGAGAAAGTAGGCAGAGTCAGGGAGTTGCTATGTAGCTGCTGAAGGAAACAGATGCCGGAATCCACTGATAGGTTTACAGTCTTGTGGTGATAGATAGATTAATAGAAATGAGTTAACTTAAGATATAAGAGTTGGTTAATAAGAAGCCTGAGCTAACAGTTCAAACAGTGTTGTAATTAATAGAGTTTCTGTGTGATTATTCTGTCCTGGGTGTCCAGAAATGAATGAGCAGTCTCTATATACAATTTATCATATAACTTATAGAATCAGAAATTGAGCTCTTTAACGTATATTTAGTGTAGAATTACCCAACTTTAGATAAAGAACTGGAAGTATTTAATTAATATTAAGAGAGGGAAAATTAGTCTTCTCCAGAGATGATCCTGTAATTGGTTAACCAATACAAAATGATCAGCCCTAAAAATATATGCAAAAAAGCAACATTAAATGTGTTCAGCAGGAGAAGTTTTGGGAATAACACAGCAGGGGTTGAAAGGAGGGGTAAAAGAAGGGAAACTAACATAATGTCTTTTTTATTAAAAGCAGAATAATGAAATGAATAACAATACAAAATGAAAGAAGCCAAAAACTTAATTTGATGGTTATTCTTGGTGATCAACTTGACTACATCTGGAATTAACTGAAATCCAAAAGGAAGAGGGAATAACTGTGAGCGATTTTTGCTTAATTTGAAGTACATGGGTCTACTTCTAATCTGGACCTTTAAAGTTGGAAGATACATGCCTTTAATACAGATCTTGAAGTAGGAAGTCACACATTCATTCTGTGCCACATCATCCATTGGAAGTCAAATTGACAACAATAAATAAGAAACCTTTAATGATTGATTGGCTGTTTGCCCTTGCCTTGATAACAGGTCTACTTTCTTCACTGGCAATAGAGCCTATTTATCTGTGATTCCAATGTATCTTAGTTAGGGTTTCTAGGCTATGAAGAGACATGATGACCATGGCCACTCTTATAAAGGAAAATCACTTAATTAGGGTGAACAAACATTTTCAGATGTTTACCATTACCATCATGGTGTGACATCATGATATGCAGGTAGACATGGTGATGGAGGAGTAGCCAAGAGGCCTACCTCTTGACTTACAGGCAATAGAAAGCAGTCTGTGTCACTGAGTGTGTCTTCAAAGTCCACCTCCACAGTGACACATTTCCTACATCAAGACCATACTTATTCTATCAAGGCCATGCCTCCTAACAGTGCCATTATTTCTGGTAGCCCTTTTTTTCTTTCTTTCCTATTTTGGGTTTTTTTTTTTTTTTTTTGAGACAGGGTTTCTCTCTAGCTGTGGAGCCTGTCCTGGAACTATTCCTTTTCTTTTAAATCACCACATTCTACTCCCTGGCCTTAAAGTCTTATAGTCATATCATAATGCAAAAATGCATTTGGTTCTACCTGAAAAGTCTCCATAGTTTATACCAATCTCAATGTTATTTAAAAATCCAAAGATTCTTTATGTTCTCATCCCCCAACCTCTCCCGTCTACAACCTCCACGCTGCCCCCACAGTTTACCCAAGCGATCTCATCTATTTCCCCTTCCCAAGGCAATTTATGCATCCCTCTTAGGGTCCTCCTTGTTACCTAACTCCTCTAGAGTTGTGAATTATAAATTTGTTTTCCTTTGCTTTGCATCTAGTATGTACTTATGAGTGAGTACATAACATGTTTGTCACTCAGAATGATTTTTTTCTAGTTCCTTACATTTGTCTGCAAATTTCATGATGTCATTATTTTTTACCACTGATTAATATTCCATTATGTAAATGTAACACATTTTCTTTACACATTCTTTGGTTGAGGGACATCTAAGTTGTTTTCAGGTTCTGGCTATTTCAAATAATGTTACTATGAACATAGTTGAACAGTGTCCTTGTGGTGTGATTGAGTATCTTTTGGGTATGTGCCCAAGAGCAGTTATGCTGAGTCTTGAGGCAGATTGATTTCTGATTTTCTGAGAAATTGCCATACTGATTTTCAAAATGACTGTATAAGTTTTCACTCCCACCAGCAGTATAAGAGTGTTCCTCTTACTCCGGATCCTCTCCAAACATAAGCTGTCCTCAGTGTTTTTGATCTTAGTCATGCTGAAAAGTGTAAGGTGATATTTTGATTTGCATTTTCCTGATGACTAAGGATGTGGAAGAATTCCTTAAATGTCTTTTGGCCATTTGAGATTCCTCTGCTGAGAATTGAAGGATTAGATATGTACCCTGTATTTTAATTGGCTTATTTGGTATTTGATGTCTAGTTTCTTGAGTACTTTATATATTTTGGAGATTAGCTCTCTGTCTGACGTGGAGTTGATGAAGATCTTTTCCCATTCTCCAGGCTGACATTTTGTCTCATTGACAGTGTCCTTTGCCTTATAGAAGCTTTTCAGTTTCAAAGTTCTATTAATTGAATGTTTCTCCCACTGTCTGGGCTCCTTGTCTTAAATTTAGGAAGTGGTCTTGGGTGCCAATGCATTCAAGTGTACTTTCCATTTTCTCTTCTATAAAGTTTAGTGTAATTGAATTTATGTTGAGGTCTTTCATCCACTTGAAATTGAGTTTTGTACATGGTGATAGATATGGATCTCTTTGCAATCTTCTACATGTTGACATCTAGTTATAACATTACTATTTATTCAATTTGGTTTCTTATTTCCATTGCACAGTTTTGAGTTCTTTGTCAAAAATCAGTTGTTCATAGGTGTGTGTATTAATGTCAGGGTCTTTAATTTGATTTCATTCATCCATGTATCTGTTTCTATGCTAATACATTGCTGTTTTTCTTACTATAGCTATATAATAGAGCTTGAAATCAGGGATGGTGATGCTGCCAGAAGTTCCTTTATTGTACAAGATTGTTTTAGCTTCCTGGGTTTTTTGTTTTTCCATATGAAGTTGAGTGTTGTTCTTTTGAGGTCTGTGAAGAATGTGTTGGGATTTGAATGGGTGCTGCAATTTGAATTGCACTGAATTTTTAGATCACTTTTGATAAGATTTCCATTTTAATTACGTTGATCCTACCTATCCAAGAGCATGGGAGATCTATCTATTTTCTAATATCTCCTTTAATTATTTTCTTCAGAGACTTAAAGTTCTTGTCTGTCATACTGGTCCTTCACTTGGATGAATGGGATGTTCAAATTGTGGGAGGGTTGGAGTGGGAAAACAATGAGAGGGGTACCTTAATAGAGGGAGTCATTATGGTGTTAGAGAGAAAACTGATGCTGGGGATATTACCAGGAATCCAAAAGAATGCCCCTAGTTATGACTCCTAGCAATAGTGGAGAGGGTGCCTGAACTGGCCTTCCCTTGAGATCAGATTTGTGAATACCCTAACTTTCATCACAGAAACTTCATCCAATAACTAATTGAAACAGATGCAGAAATCCACAGCCAAGGCTGTTTCAAGAGGCCAGTCAAAGATAGGAATGATGGATTATATGAGCAAGGGGGCGTCAAGATCATGATGGGAAAATCCACAAAGGGAGCTGACCTGAGCTTTTGGGATCTCCTGGACTCTATACCAAGAGCTGGGGAACTTGTGTGGGACCAAACTAAGCCCTCTTCATGTGGGTAACAATTATATAACATTATCTACTTGATTAGTCAGTGGCAGTGCAACTCAGATCTATCCCTAGTTCATGAGCTGTCTTTTGGGGTTCATTCCCAATGGTAAGACGCCTTACTGAGCCCTGATGGAAGGGGTAGGGACTTGATCCTGCTGAACTGAAAGCAGATAGGGGTTAGAGTGGGGGAAGTTTAAGGGAAGTGGGGGGAAGGTAAAAAGAGAAACTGATTGGTATCCAAACTGAATAAATATTTTAAAATAAAATTTCAAAAAAAATATCTAAAGCCCTTGTGAGATTCATGCAGTTTCTTAACTGTAATCCCTGTAAAATCAATCAAAAAACAAATTGTTTACTTCCAGCATATAATGGCACATGATTTATATTACCATTTCAAAATTCAGGGAAGGGAGCACAGTAAATACCAGAACAAAGCAAGATTGAAAACGAGCTGGGTGAACTCCAAACTCTGCCTCTGCATGTCTGATGTCAGAATGTTCTCAGATCTCCAACTCTTTTCAGCTTTGCTGACTGCAACACACTTTTTTCTCTTGGGCTGGTTCCATTCCCTGTTAACAGCTTGCTCTCCTTGGAAGATATACCATGGCTATTGCATCTCTAACATCTTGGGGTCTCCAAGGCATTCCAGGCTTCCACTTCAGAGCTTCACACAATGGTCTCTTTGGGCCTAAATTCAGGGACATCCCTGACACACATGCCTGGCGTCAGCAGCTTTCCTTAGGTGTAGAGGAAAGTTCCATAATACTTTTTTTTCTATCCTTGACTCTATACCCAGAAGCATGTGGCCAAAGCTGAAAAGTTCTGCATCTTGCTTGAATAGAACATGACCCCTTCATTCAGTTAAACCTTTGCCAACTTTCTGTTTTCTTATACTGCCTAAACTTGACTGTCCTGGACATCATACTCACAGACCTGCCAGCCTCTGCTTTCCGAGTGCTAGACCTAAGATGTGCAAAACCACACCAGACTCTAAGCTTGCCTTTAATTCCTTTTCATAAGCTGGAAATTTAGCTGACTGAGATCTTGCCTTAAGATTATTACTCCCTTTATTCCATTTCTTTTGGGGTTTTTTTTGGTTTGTTTGTTTTTTGTTTTTCAAGACAGGGTTTCTCTGTAGCTTTGAATCCTGTCCTGGAACTAGCTCTTGTTGACCAGGCTGCTCTCAAACTTTCAGAGATCAGTCTGCCTTTGCCTCCCAAGTGTTGGCTTTAAAGGTGTGCACCACCACCACCTGGCATTCTTAATCTATTTATCCCCTTAAACACAGGAATAAGCTCTATTGCAATTCCTGGTACCCCTTTTCTCAAATTGTACATTTTTGTATTTTATTTGCTCAGCTTGCTTTTTTTGTTATAACTTTATCAGAGTTAATACTAATGACAAAGTAGGCTGTTTCGAGATTTCCTTTGCCAATAGAATTAATCCAAAATTGTTAACTTTAGCCCCAGGCAGACTTTTTGGAAAGAGGCACAAACTGCCACATTCTTTGCCAAAATATCACCAAGAATGATCTCTAGGATACATATTAATATTCTTCTTTTCTGTAAACTCTTGATCCAGCCCTTCACTGTTCTTCAAAACACCTTCAACATCACTGTCTTCCATGTTCCTACTAGTTTGGCCCTTTAACAAGTACTTGGAGCCTTTGACTGCTTTTTCTTTTCTGATTTAAAGTCCCAAGGTCTATATTTCTTCAAGCAAAAACATGACCAGGCCTATCACAATACTCTAATACCTAGTATCATTTTCTGTCTTACTTAGAATTTCTATTACTGTGAAGAGACATGCAACTCTTATAAAGAAAAAACACTTACTTGAGGTAGCTTACATTTTCAGAGGTGAAGTCCATTATCATCATGCTGTGACATCATGACATCCAGTCAGACATGGTGCTGGAGTAGTAGCTTGGCATCTTACATACTCACTTGTAGGCAACAGGAAGGCGTCTAGGTCACAGGAAGTGACTTTAGAATATATGAGACTTCAAAGCACACTTCCTTAGTGGCATACTTTCTCTAACAAGATCATACCTGCTCCATCAAGGTCACATCTTCTAATAGTGTCACTTCCTTTGGTGACCATTTTCTTTCAAACCACTACATAATGTATACTGAAGACCATCTGAGACATCCAGACTCAGGGACTGAGCATCTACTGGCTTCTTGAACTGTCTGTTCATAGCCAGCCATTGTTGGATTAGTTGGATACAGCCTATAAGTCATTCTAACAAGTCCTCTTTCTACATATTTAGAGACATTCATTCTGGAAGTACTTTTATTCTAGAGAACTCTAATTAAAATACTTAATATTATAACTAGTCAAGAAAAGAAAAACAATAACATTCATTCAGAAAATTATAATGAAATATTGAAAATCTTTAAGACTTCAAAAACATACATAGTTATATTAACTCTGATATATAAATGGAAAGAAAAATTATGTTAGTGTAGTGTTTTGAATGAAAATGACTTCCATAGTTTTATATATTTGAATACTTGGTTCCTAGTTAGTAGTACTGTTTGGGAAGGATTAGGAGTTGTGGTATTTTGGAGAAGATGTGTCACTGTGGTAGGCTTTGAGGTTTCAAAATACTTTCATTGATCCCTGAGGTCTCTCTCTAATTCATGGTTGTAGAATGAAATATGACTTACACTGTGTTGACCAAGGTTTCTGTCCCACCAGGTCCCACAGTCATTTAGTCCCAAAGAAACATACAGAGATCTATATTAATTATAAACTGATTGGCCTATTATCTCAGGCTTCTTATTAACTCTTATAAATTATATTAGCCAATAATACTTGTCTGCGTTAGCCACATGACTTGGTACACTTTTCAGCGAGGCAGTCACATCTTGCATCCTCTGTATCTGGGTGATGACTGCAGATTGACTCTCTTCCCAGAATTCTCCTGTTCTCATTGCCCCACCTATACTTCCTGCCTGGCTACTGGCCAACCAGAATTTTATTAAACAAGTACAAGAAACAAATCTTTACAGGATAAAACCATTGTCCCACAACAACCCAGTCACAGTCTCTAAAACTCAAAGTCAAATTAGACGCGTATTTTATAAGTTGCTTTGGTTAAAACATTTTATTACAGCAATAGAAAAGTAACTAACACAGCTAGTTAAACAGACTAAAATTAAGATTCCTAGAGAAAATAATACAACTTTATCAGCTGGAGAGGTGACAAACAAGTGCTCAATGGCAAAGAGCACTTTTTCTTGCAGAGTGAGCAAGCCATACAGAGAAAAGAAAAGGCGGAGCATGTTGGGTTCCAGATTCTATTGTCTGCTATCTGAAGATCATCTTTAGAAATTTACTTTTTCACATGTAGACATATCAGTTGCCTTTTACGTTCATTAATTTTAAAGAGTCATCTCTAAAATACTTCACAGGGTGTAAGTCATGATACAAAGAGATAACTTTTATATATTGCTTGCTAAAGTACAAAGTTCTACAAAGAGGTAAATGAATAGATAGAGACACTAACAGTAATAATCACAATAAAGTATGGAATATGCCTATTAGTCAAAGGAAGTTAGAATGAAAAAAAGGGTATAAATGATCAGTATAAAGACCAGAAACTAGAGTCTGGAGAGATGGCTCAGAGATTAAGAGTATTCGCTGCATTTCCAGAGGTCCTGAGATCAAGACCCAGTGAGCACATGGTGGTTCACAACAATCTGTGATAAGTTTGGTGTCCTCTTCTGGCTTGCACAGAAATGTGCAGGCAGAATACTGTATACATAATGAATAAAACTTTTTTTAAAAAAAAAAAGAAAAAAGAAAATGCCCTGCTGTGTTAGCACACACATTTAATCCTAGCACTCAGGTACAGAGGCAGGCAGATCTCTTTGATTCTGAGGCTAGCCTGATCTACAAGATCTAGTTCTAGCACAGGCTCCAAAGCTACAGCAAAATCCTGTATCAAAACAAATGAACAAACAAACTAAAAATCCCAGAAACTAAGTGACTATGTCATTCAAAGTCTAATAGTTTTTATAGTTTTTGAAACTAAATATGAAAA
This sequence comes from Ondatra zibethicus, assembly GCA_004026605.1. Classification (NCBI taxonomy): domain Eukaryota; kingdom Metazoa; phylum Chordata; class Mammalia; order Rodentia; family Cricetidae; genus Ondatra; species Ondatra zibethicus. The sequence continues at coordinate 79,719 of PVIU01003784.1, read as the reverse complement.
GTTAATGTGTTGAATCTGAAATATCACTTGTCACTTCTATGCCAGAAGTTAAATTATACTTATTCTATTTCACATCTTTCTACAAATTGGGTACAACAGACCTCATCTTCAGTGAGTAGTTTAGAATGCTTCAAGAGCATCATGGTAGAGACATGTTGGAATCTGCTTCATAATCCTGCAGGATCATGAGACCAGGAGGAAACAGAAATGTGTAGAAGAACTGACTCTAATTTCCTCATAAAACAAACCTGTGACATCCATCCAGATTGGACTAAGCATGTTAGAGTGAAAGAAGTTCTTAGTTTGATGTGATCTTACTTTCCTTGTTTATCTACTTTTCCTTTTCTCTTGGATTGTGGGGCTTTTCTTCAAAACAAATTTCTCCTCTATCAGTCTCTTCAATTGTTTCTCTTCTGTTCTTCCCTAGTTGTGTCATACTTTTCTGTCTTAAATTGAAGATTTTCATGGTTTCAGTTGATTTTTGTGTACTGTGGGATGAACATCAAAGTTCATTTTTCTAAAGGAGAATATTGATCCTCCAGTGTTTACTTTTGTTGGCTCCTGGGTGACTTAGTTTTACTGAAATGCACAGTTATTTGGGAGAACTCTTGCTTTTCCTCTGCTACAATTTCTGTGTTTATGTAGTACGATAATCTTCTGATTATAGGAACTTTGAATTGTGTTTTAAAGTGGTAGATGCTGATATTTTGGTCTTTTGTCTGAAATTGCTTTAGGTATTTGGGTAAAAATATATTTCCATGTAAACTTGAGAATTGCTATTTTAATCCTATGAAAACATAATTTGTGGATTTAAGATAATTATACTGATCTATGAGTAGTTTGGATACTATATGTATTTTAAGAGGCATTTCAGCAATGACGAAATATATGGAAAACTAGTCAGCTTTGTTGATTTTTAGGGAAGTTCAGATCAAGACCACTCTGCTCAGTTTACACCAATTACAACACTTATTATCATAAGGGCCGAAAATAACAATGAGGATGTTTCTAAAGTGTAAAAGTGAAGCTATTTTGGGAACATTTTTGCATTTTTATATATAATGAATAGTTGAAAGAAATTTTGTATAAAGTTTCCATTGAAAATATCCATTGCTGGGGCTAGGAGAAGGCTGTGTTTCATAGTACCTGTTACTGATAAGAGAATTGGAGTTTGGTTCCCAAACCCATGTTGGGCAGCTCATACTTATAACTGTATTGGGCAGCTCCTGAAGAACCTAATGTGGTAGTTTGAAAGAAATAAGTCCCCAAAGGGGATGGTACTTTTAGGAGGTGTGGCCTTGTTGGAGTAGGTGTGGTCTTCTTGGATAAAGCATATCACTGTGGAGGCACGCTTTGAGGTCTCATACATGTGCAAGTCATTCCCAGTGTGACAGTTCACTTCTTGTTTCCTGTGCAAGGTGTCAAACTCTCAGCTACCTCTCTAGTGCTGAGTCTGCCTACATGGCATCATGATGATAATAGACAGAACCTCTGAACTGTAAGCCACCCAAACAAATCTTTTCCTTTGTAAGAGTTTATGGTCATTGTATCTCCTCATAGCAATTGATACTCTAAGACACCCAACATGCTTTTCTTTCCTCTGAAGACACCCTATGTGTCAAACACACCCATACACATAAGTAACAATATCAATAAATAAATAACAAACTCAAAAATGTGGATTGACAGTTGTTTAATTTCTGTATATCTCTTTACAAAGCTTTACTGTGAAATACTAAGCAGAGGAAAAAAGGAGGTGGTATCTTTTTTTCTGAGCATACACAAATGACTTCTGTATGTTATGTATGTTAATGTTGTCAGGTAACAATGAATATACATGTATTTTTAATTGAGACACGTACTTTATGTACCATGTGTTAGATGCACATATATATATATATATGTAAGCATACAAATAGATACTCTGCTTCCAGTCATTTTTACTATGAGTAATCCAACATTATCTGCATTTATATTGTAAAAATAAAACTTTTTTCTCAAAATAAATATTATCAGCAATGAAAATCCAGCTTGTCAATATCAAAACATACATTTCCACAATGAAACTTACACCTAAAGATACTGTTAATGTTATTACAGATATTTCCAACTTACAAATATGTGTGCATGTTTTTATATATACAAACAAGGTTGGTACACTGCAGAGAATTTTAACAAGAGTGAGCATTTTAAAAAAACAACACATCTACTCCAAGAGGAGGTGTGACAATTCAAGCACTTTCTTCACATACCAAGCTACATACTTTCTAATATTTAGAAATTTATAAGATTGAAGTTTGCCCTAATTTGACTGTCTTATCAAAACCAAGGTCTTGACACCTAGAACTCTAAAAATTGTCTCTTACAGAGGCTTTACAAATTAGGCCCAAATTGGTTATTAGTTGTGTCCTTTATTCTTCTCATAATATTTATGTAAGAAGATTTGTATTGAAGCACAATTATGGTTAAAGCAGAGTACAGCCCCTGGGTTCAGCTGCAGCATCCCTAGTAGCAGAGAACCTGAGGGACACGTGTAGCTTCTCTGTGTACATATATGGATGTTCTCCTGATGGATATTTTCACCTGGGAAACATGAAATGCTCTTCTTAGATAATAAGAGGCATTGTATGGTGGTTTTTTATCTTAGTTTTTAAAGAAACTCTGCAATGTCTTTCACAGTATCTCTAAATTTACCCACTACAACAGTGAATAGGGACCCTCTTACCCAAAATCCTTCCAAGCATTTATTGTCAGTAGTGTTTGCCCAGTTCGACTGGTGTGATGTGGGACAGTTCAGCATTTTCATTTGCATTTCTCAGATAACCAAGGATATTGAGCAATTCTTGAAGTGTTTTTGGCCGCTTGCATTTACCCTTCGGAGAATTGTCTATTCAGTGCATAATCAATTCATTAATTGGATGAATTGTGTTTGTGAGGTAGAAAATATTCAGTTCTTTATATATCCAACATATTATTCACTAATGTCTTATGTGTAGTTGACAATTAATTTTTCCATTCTGTAAGCTGCCTCTTAACTTCTGCTTTGTAGAAGAAGTTTAAATTCATGCAATCCTATTGGCTGTTTTAGGGATTGTCCCTCTACTATTGGACTCCACCTGTTGCTGGCCTTTGCCTACATCAATACCTCGAGGTCTTAATCCTTTGTTTTCCCCCTAACATTTTTTTAGTAATTTCAGGTTGTACGTTAAAAAATGTTGGTGTAGTCATAACTGATTTGTTCTGCTGTGCAGGGAATCATGGATCTAGTATTATTCTTCCATATGTGAAACTCTCTGAGCACTAGCTGTTAAAGAAGCTGTCTTTCTGCAGTATAAAGTTTTAATACCTTTGTCAAAAGTTCAACAGCTTGAGTTAATGAGACGGCTCAGCAGGTACAAATGCTTGTCACCAAGCCTGACAAGATGAGTTTGATCCCTGGATCCCACATGGTAGAACAGAAAAAAATCTACAAATTGTCCTCTGACCTGCATAGGTTTATAGCAACACACACACACACACACACACAGCATAATACATGTAATTTCTAGACCATTTATTCTATTCCATTGATCTACAGGTTTGTCATATATCAGTCTCATTATACAAGTGTTACTTTGGCTCTATGGTACAATTTTAGATCTAATATAATACATCCAATATTTCTCTTACTGGTAAGAAACATCATGGCTAGTTGGAGTTTTGGGGTTTCTGTATGAATTTTAAGAACATTATTTTCTAACACTGTAAAGAAATTCTTTGGGGTTTAGATGGGGTTTTATTTAATTTGAAATATTTTTGATAATGGTGACATTTTCACTGTTATTTCTGAAATGAGTGTGAGATAGGTTCTTTCCATTCTCTAGGGTCTTCTTCAGTTTCTTCAGTATTTAAAGATTTTCAGTGAAAAAGACTCTATCTTCATTATTTAGGCCAATCTCTAGGTATCTTTAAGCTGTTGTGAATGGAGATAAACACTTTTTAGAGTACCAGTTGTGGTGGCTTGAAAGAAAATGTACCCCAAAAGGAGTGGCACTATTAGGAGGAATGACGTTGCTGAAGGAAGTGTATCAGGGATGGGCAGGGAGGGGAAGGTGGACTCTGAGGTCTCTTATGCTCAAGTTTCCCTCAGTGTAATAATCAGTTGACTTCCTGTTCCCTGCAAGATGCAGCATTCTCAGTTCCAGCAGCATATCTACCTGCATGCTACCATGCTCCCCACCAAAATGATAATGGACTGAACCTCTGAAACTGTAAGTGAGCTACCTCAATTAAATGTTTTCTTTATAAGAGTTGCGTGGTCATAGTGCCCCTTCATAGCAATAGAAACCCTAACTAAGACCCCAGTCTTTCTTCATCCATAACTCTTTGCTAAACAAGGTTCATTTTTCTAACATTTCACCCTCGATGTTTAAGATTTACTCTAAAAATGAGTTAGTTCAAGCAAACAAGCAAAAACACTTCCTGTTCTCTCTGGTTAAAAACGTTTTGAGGTTGTTCCTTTTGTTTTTATTTTTTTCCCTAAATCTTGGGGATCAAGCCTAGGGCCTTGCATGTGCTAGGAAATTATTATGTTACAGAGCTAGATGCTCTGGCCATCTGTTGATTTTTTTAATTTAAATTTAAAGCTTGGAGTAGTAACTCCCTCCTAGAACACTAGCACTTGAATGCGTAGGAAGAAAAGTGCCTTCATGACTATCTTCCATCATATAGTAAGTTCAGAGGTATCTCAGTTGCATGAGCTCGTGCTTTATAATAATAATAATAATAATAATAACATACAAATCAAAATATTTTATCTAACCTACAAATCTCTATGTGGTTTCACTATCTCACCAACTTCTTGAACATTGCTCCATAGCTTGTGCCTAGCCACCCATTGCTCTCTCTTCCTTTCTCTCTCTATGTATGTTTTTGTGTCTTTTTCTTCTTTTAATTCCTTTAGCCAATTTCACTTATTTGTTTATTATTGCTTTATTCATTTCCTTCTGCAAAGTTGAGTGTCTGAGCCAGAGTTTTAGGCATGAAAAGCAAATACTTCTTAGACTGAGCTACATTCCCAAAATTGATCTATTGAAGGCTAGATATCACTGTCTCTAGCTGGCCCTGAACTTTTTGGGACACAGGTGTACCTTGAACTTTAGATTCTCTGGCCTTACTCTCCCTTTTGCTGGGGTCAGAAGACCATGTCAATATGGCTACCTTGCATTTATTATTTGTTCTTGACTTAAATTGTATATGAAAAATTTTACTTCAAATATGTATGTTATGATAATCAAATTAGAATACTCAGAATACTTTCCTTAAAGTATTTATTATTTCACTATTTTGAAAACAATAATCTTTCCCTGTGAAGTGGAAAGATGTAATATGTTGATTATGTTCACCTGCACTATAGAAGAACACTTTAAAAGGTCCCTCCTAACTAGCAGTTCTTGGCACCTTTTGACCAACTTTCCTTCATTTCATGAACCTGTATCTTAAAGAATTACTCTAAAAACATCTGTGAGGAAAACTTTATTCCTCATATTGATGGAATTCGGTGGTACCTGGTTTTCGGCTCCAGTCATACTTCATGTAACTCAGTGTTGTCCAGGCTCACTCATGTTGTCCAACTGAGAGGATTTCATCCTTCTTGTATTGGAATTGTAGCTTGCTGTGCAAGTCTGTGTTTATTGTGTGTACATGTGCATGTGTGTGTTCTTATACATGAATGATATCTACCATTTCTTTATTTATTCACTAGCTTTCTTTTTTAGGTAAATTCCAAAAAAATGTGTGTGTGTGTATGTGTGGGTATGCATGTGTGTGTGTGTGTGTGTGTGTGTGTGTTGTGTGTTTATAAATGTGTGAGTATAGGTACCATAAGAGTCCTGAAGAGGGTGTTAGATCTTCTGAAGCTGGAGTTATACTTGACTGTAAGCCATCACACTTGAATGCTGGGAACTGAATTCTGGTCCTCTACAGGAGCATCAAGGACTTTTAACAGTGGAGCTATCTCTTCAGTTCATTTACTATGATTTATTTTAAATATCTCTGTTTTTTTTTTTATTTTGACCATCTGCTTGAAAGGATCTTGCAAACCCTTTCTTGTCATTGCACTTTAAGCCTACCTTCTCTGGGTCAGAATAACATCAAGGATATCAATAGAGATGAAGGCAGAGTCTTTAATTTATGTCTTACAAAATTAATGTATGTGGAATTATGTCATTATCATTCTTATATGTTAGAATATAAACAAAGAACATTTGTATTTTGCTCTCACTTCCTTAAGTTCAAAGCTTCCACTCATGTATCCATAAAATTTGGGGAAGGAGGTAGTCAGTAATTCTTCAGATAATTATTCAAGAAATAAAACACAACTCTTTTAGAAATCATACAAAATGGTATTATACAAACTTCCTAGAATGTTGTAAGCAAATTATCACTACTAAACAGAATAAGTTGTGGAACATTACAATAATTCCACAATCTCATCTAAGACATAGCTATGATCTTTAAAATTCCTACAAACTATCCCAAGAATGAGGACAAATATTGCTGGCCCTTCCTGCAAGTTCCTGCATTTGTTTCTATCCCTAGTTGCCTCAGGAGCCGTTCTGATTCCGGAAGTAAGTCAAAGAACTTCTGTTAAGAAATACTCATTTTAGATAACTAAAAAATTGAGAAAAACACCCAGCTATGTCATTCACATGTGTAAATGTAAAGCAAGGCCATTCCAGCTTGCACAGCTTGTCCCAGGAGTTCCTCCAGCAGCACAGGGCTATGTGTGCCCCAGCATCCCATACAATGCTATCCAGAGTCATCAAATATCATCCCCAAATTTTATTAACTCAGGCATATTTTTCAGAAAGCCTGCAGGAGCAGGCAGATGGCATTTTCCTACTTGCACCATTCCACTGCAGAGAACTAAAGTTTAAACTATCAGCTACCTGCCATTGCTGGAATTGCTGCAGATAAAAACTCTTTGATGATTTCAGTTTTCTACTGCTTGCTTGCAGGCTTACAGAGAATAATTGCTGCCATAAGAAACGCGACTGAAATTGACAATAAACTGAATTTGGCTGCAAGTACATTGTAATTCTGTTCTATATTGGTGAGTTGCACTGCTGGGACGAGTGTTTGTTTAAAACCAAAACACCACCCAAAGCCCTGACTTTAATGGAAATGCTGTAGAGAGAATCATCTTTGAGATAGTTATGGCTCCTTGGATTGAAATTGTTTATTAGAAAGGGAACATTAGCTCCATCTTTGAAGGGATTATTTGAATGGCATAAAAGGTTTCCTATATACTTGGGCGTGTTTGTGAGGGTACTGAAGAGTCAGAGAGAACAAAGTGGGAAGGAAGCATTTGGTAAGAAAAAAAGCTGGAATAAAAGAGTATTCTTGTGGGGAAAATGATGGGGAAAGTGAAGAAAAGGATTTATATGGTTGAAAAAGTTATTTTAAAAATGATGCTGGGAAGGAAATAAAGAATTCAATAATATATGTGTGCAAGATTTCACTGATTTTTTTCTCTCCCTTTTCTAATTGCTTATCTTATTTTTCTGCTGAGTTGTAATATATACATATATGTGTGTATATTTATGTATACATGCATATATAAGCTATGTTTGGAAAATCACTAACAAGGAATTTTCCCACAGTAAGTCATTAATAATAAACATTGAATCATACTCAGGAATAATTTAAGGCAAAAGATGCTGCTCAGAAAATCACAGAATGTTGTAATACTGATTCCACAGCAACTAGTTGAGAAATCTTGGTAGATAGGAACGACTCTTAAATAAGTATATCTTATAAAAGCTTTCCATGAGGTAAATATCTCCAATGTAATTTTATTCATGTAAGTTTATTACTGTTATAAAACAAAGCACATGTCCAATCATAAATAACTAAACTTATAGAGGGTTATGGGACAAACAACACTAAGAATGTGAAGATTGACTTCCATCAGCATTTGAGAGCCTTTGTCATTGCTTATGAATGTTGTTTTTGATTACCAAAACTTAAATGTGAGAAGTAACATGCTTAGGGTGTTTATGGTATGATAATTTGGTACCTAGGGCATTGCTACTGGCCTTTATCAAGAGAATTAATCAATTAGATGCATAGCCAAATCATTCATATACTTACAAAGAAAGGTAAAGCTGAATGTAATATACTTAAGGCAAGAAGAGAGACAGATTACCACAAAGTATTACTGGTTTAATAAGGAAGGGGAGATGAAAAGACATAAAATGATCTGTCTATGAGAACAAAGAGGCAAAATACATCAGCAAATATTGATTTTATGTTCTCACTCTCTCAGATTGACTGACACATCCCACAGAGCATCCTAAGTTATACTGAAGTCCCACAAAATCTTTTTTGGTTGCCTCTTAATGATCCTGTTCTATTATGTCCCTTTGAACTTCTAAGGCAATTAATATCTATTGAATGCCATGTGCAAGATGTTTCAATGAGCAACCTCAGATACATTACGCATCTAATCTTCCCAACAACCCAATGGAGGATTATTAATCCTATTTTATAGGAGAAGTGGATTTAAAGTTAAAGTTAAATTAGATCACGAATTACCCCTATGAGGTTGGGCAGAGTGACTTCAAAATAACTAGATGATGAGGCCAGATATTCACTCAGAAAAGCAGTAATGGAATGAGTGAATGGTTATTTAAAACAACAGCTACTAGAATCTGGTCAATGGAAAAATGCATGTGTCATATTGAGAAGCATTTACTATATGTGTGTGTGTGTGTGTGTGTGTGTACATACATTTATATTCTGTGATTTGGGTTGAACATTTTTCCATATCTCTCCAGATTTTGCATTACTGACACAGAACAAAGGAAAGGAATCTTGTATCCCTCTAAACAGGTGTGTATAAAACAGTTTCATAAATCCAGTACCTTGTTGATGATGAATAAACAAAAGCTTCTCACCAAACCAGAAATACAAATACTTTCTTTGACTCAGTAAACACACACACACACACACACAAATGCTATAACTGCAATTATGATGAAAGACAAAAAGACTAAACATGTTCCCCTAAAATCAATACTAGGCCAAGGGTATCAGTTATGATGATCAGTTCAGAAAAAAAGAGGTGAAACTCTCTTTGTTCAAAATGATATAAGCTAATGTGAAGGAAAACAAAAAAAAGATAAACAAGGAAAAAAAGAGTAAATAGTTTATTAAGGATGCAGAATAAAAAACAGGACAAACAAAATAAAAGGTAACCCTCACAATAAGAAAGTTATTTTGTCATATTGTATGCATATGCAATATGCTTCTACCTCTGCTTAAGACCTTTTATATATTGACACAATTTTAGGACATATTTATCATATTGCACTATACATTTCTAAGTCTGATCAAGATACTTATATATTGTTTATATTTTAAGGTCATTGTCCTCTTTTGCTGGACAGTTGTTTAGAGATTGTTTAGTATTCTAATATGAAGTCTTAGTCTTTAAGCTATATAGGTATTAAGAATTATAGGTCAGTAGTCATCCATGTTTATTATACTTACAGTTATACTAATCAGGTTCTTTAAATACATAGATATTATATTTTGCATAGATAGGCAGTCTTCAACCACTTTAAAGAACTGTAGAATATGGCATTTAGATAACTTATGGTTCTGTTGATGTTAGACACAATTGCTTCTGGCAAACCTGATCTATCCCTGAGAAAATGTTGGGCACCAAAGACACTCCACTTGGAGCTTATTTTCTTCTTGGCAAATCTGGCCTCTGGGCAAAGAACTTCCTGTGGCTATACCAGTGACAAAATGCACAATGTCCAGACTGGACAAGCAGGATACAAGAAAAAAGACTGACAAACCTTGCCAAGAGAGGGTAAGATGGTTCTGAAAATTTTCCTGCCTCTGAAAATAGTCTCTCAGTTAGTCTAGGCCTTAGCCAAACTTGGTTGCTCCAACATCACAAATAAGACTTTGGGTGATTGTCCAGGGAGCCAGTTGTCTCTGTCATTTATTGTACACTTTGGAAGTTGCTTGATAGTACTTCTTGTTTACTCAAGTAATATTATTTCCCTTCTTAGGTCTTTGATGGGTTTGAAGACTAGATAGTCATAGTTACTTTCCTCTCATGAGTTAGACAAGCCATTTTGAACACAAGACTTAGACTTCTTAGTATAGGATATCGTTAAAACATTTAGCATATGTTTCCCTCTTAGTATTGTTTATGTTGGTTGTAATTCTAATTTTTATACTTGATATTTGTTCTTATTGTATATAGTTTTGTATTGGGTTTGGAACTCTCTTATTTAGACAAAACGGGGAGGTTCTGGGGAAACTCCTTCATCCAGTAGCCTCTGAGATGGTGGACCAGGTTGGATATGGCCTTGGGTACTAGAAACATGCCTTGCTAGCCTCCTTCTTTCTCTCTCTCTCTCTCTCTCTCTCTCTCTCTCTCTCTCTCTCTCTCTCTCTCTCTCTGCTGCTGCTGCTGCTGGATTCATTTCCTGTTCCCTGCTCATGCAGAAGACTGTGATCTGCAAGACTACCCCTAAATAAAGAACCCTTTATTATACACAATTCTGTGCTAGTGTAGGACAACTTTGTAGCATTACATGTCAATCAACAAAACTGATGTGAAATGAGGCTCTCATTTTGACAGATTTTTAAACTAGTAAATCAGGGAGTTAGAGTATTCTGATGGTCATTCTTTGTTGTCATCTTGACTACATCTAGAATTAACTTAAACCCAAATAGCTGGGAAGAGTTGTGAAGCTTTTGTTGTTGTTTCTTTGTTTGATTGATTATATTGTATTGCTTAAAGTGGAATCGTCACTTCTAGTCCAGATCTTTGAGGTCATAAAATATACATCTTAAATTCAGATTTCTTTCTTTGTTTTGTTTTGAGATAGGGTTTCTCTTTGTAGCTCTCACTGTCCTGGAACTCACTCTGTAGACCAGACTAGCCTCAAACTCAGGGAACCACCAACTTCTACCTCACAAGTGTTGGAATTAAAGGCACATGTTACCACCATCCACCTAATACAGACCTTTTGAAGTGAGAAGATCCACCTTAAGTTTGTACTACATCTTCTGCCGGCCAGCCTGTGTAAAGATTATGTAAGAAGAAACCTTCTTCTGTCTCTGCCTGTTTGCTCTCACTCTCACTGGAAAGTCGATTCCTTCACTGGCATTAAAGCTGACTTCTTTGGGATTCGGGCTTAAAGTGAAGGTCAGCTGACATATTCTGTCCTTGTTGACTGAACAATTACAGTGTTTTGGAACTTCCACTGGTAAACAACCTCAGTTGGACTATCTGGACCACAGCCTGTAAGCCATTCTTTTAAATCCCCATATATGTGTGTGTGTGTGTATACATATACATATTATGTGTTATGTTATAAAATATATAATATATAGTTTGTTATAAAATATAATATACAATATAATCTATAAATATAACAATTATTATACAATTCATTAAACAAATTTAATTAAAATATATAATTATATATTTATGTGAAGAAGAAAAGAGATATTCCTTCTATAAGTTCTGTTCCTTTAGAGAACCCTTACTAATACAAGTCTGAACTTATTTCTGATGATAAATGTTGTAAATTTAACCCCTACATGATTCCACCTGAAGTAGCAGAACAACTCATGCTTTCCAACCTAGTAATTTTCACTGAAGTGTGAAGTTCTGTGCAATAGCCTAGTTCTTTTTAGACTATCTCAGTGAGACCACCTTCAGAATTTATAATAAACCCTTAAACATTGCTAACTTAGGATATTATCTCACCTGTAGGTACTATCTTTACACACACGATTAAGCAAAATGAGTTCCTTAGACTCAAGCTTGATTCAACATAGGGAGATGGTAAGAGAACTTGTTTATGTACTCATGGCATGACATATATGCATTTCTATGTATTGTGGGGAGTATACTAAGGTACTGGTGAAATGAAACAGCTGGAGTGCCTTGGAGGAATCTAACCCCAAGTTCGCCTTGGAATGAGGCTCCCAGTACTGTGGGGACACAAATTTGTTCCATAGAAATCACCCAGTCTGTGTATTTCCTAAGGTTGGGAATGACTGATAGGTAAAGTAAGTTGAAAATCTCAGAGTTACAAGCAGTCTAGAAGGTAATAATGTCATTATTGCTGTGTTTAAAATAAAAACCGTATTTCCAGTGCCAGGATATTTGTAATTAACAGGCTGGACTTAATGACCCATTGACATAAGAACATTTTGGAAACCCTAAATTGGTAAATTGAAAGACAGGTTCACCAATATTCAGATCACTGAATTTCTTTATTTCTATCACTCAAATATAAGAATTTCTAAACATTTCTGTATTTTGCTCTTGTACCTGAAATGTTGTATTTAGACAAGCTTTCACCATGTACCTCTGGCTGAACTCACATTGAATATCACCATCCAACTTAATATATTCCTGTCTCCACCTGTATATTCTGGGATTATAGTTCTGCAAAACACAGTGATTAAGTCTATTTTTTCTTAATCATTGAAGTAAGTAGTGGGTAAAACTGGCTGTTGGCTCCAGTAACAAACCAAAGTGTTAAAGAAGCATCCAGAAAATTGGCTTTTAATTATCAAAGATCTAAATCCTATCCATAGAAAATTGAAATACCACCATATTCACACCAATAAAGAAAGATGTAGACAACTTGGTCTTTTGCTATACCCTTATTGATTTCTCCTATAGACCTCACTTCCTAATGTGCCTGAAAATTAAATCATGTATTTAGTTCCAACATGACCTAAGAACTTAATTGGATTTGTGCACAGCAATTTATGTGATATTAATGGACACTGTTCAAAAGTAGCTAATTAACAGATGACCTTTAATTTTCCTTCTGAAGAAAGTAAGTGAAACTGAGCAAAATAAAGAAAGAAGAAAAAAGAAAAATAAAGGAAGAAAAAGAGGAAAGTAGGGGTATAAAGGAGTAGGGAAAGGAGGAAAGAAGGGCGTGAGAAGGGAAAGAGGGAAGAAACAGGGAGGAAAGAAATCAAAAAGAAACCAAAATCCTTCAAAATCTAATTTCTTCTAATAGTGTAGATTTACATGGCAGAATGATGACAGCCTGCGTCAGAGTTATTTTGGGAGCCACATGACACATTATGTTTTTGATTACCATATGCCTTTATAAATGGGTAAATCATTTTAATGCAATTCAATAAAATATATTTTTCTATGGGAAACTGAGGAGGTGGGTGGTATATCAAAAGCTTCTTAAAGTACAAAGATATTATAAGAAGTTCCAATGAAGATTCAACATAAAACAGTATATCTTGCTATGTCTTTTATGCTGCTGGATTTCTTTATTTGTCATTCTTTGCCTAGTAGTTCTGATAAATATAACCTGCATTTTCTGGGTGTTTTTGAAATAAAATGTAGGTGCTCAGCATCACATACAAGTTCAAGGCTATGCCAAGGTGCCATCTTTGTTCAGCTCCCCTTTAAAATTTGAATCTATCTAGCCAACCTTCAATTCTTCCTCAAGGCACAAATGGTTTTTTGTCTTGTATGCTGGTTGGAATCTTCTGCCTAGGGTTATCCTTTAGAAAGTATGTTGCAGAGTTTATATCATTCCCTAATGGGGAGGGGTTTGTCAGTAAAAGAAAAATTATTTTGAAACCATCTTTACCAATTAGCCCTGTTTGGGGTAGCAAAACTGAAAGAAAAAAGGATAAAAGGGTCACTAAAATTGATTTCCTTCCTTCTTTGTGAAACTGTAACAAAGGATCATGTGGCCAGTCTGGCCACATTAAGGAGTCTCCACTGTAACAGACTGTTTGAAGATAATAAAACACTATTTTTTTTTATTCCTGAAAAGTACTTAATAATACAACCACTCCATTTACTATATGCTACAATCTGGTAGACGAAATTATCTTTAAGTCTGTTTAAATGAATTTTATACAAATGTAGTGCTGGAATCACAGGAGGCAGTTCAGAAGATCATTAACAAAATTATGCATTATAATAAGCTTTAAGTGCATGCTCAAGTTCCATTGCTGCATTGGAGAGATTGACACTGGATGATATACTCAAACTACCTCAGACTAGGGCATCTATGTTAAGCAACTAAATCTGATTGCCAAATGCATGAAAGTAAAAGATAAAAACTAAAAATCAATATTCAGGGAATTTCTCTGGGGTCTCTGAATCGTCAAATATTTGCTTTCAGTTTCTGGCCATCAAAGAAATTCTTCTTCACCTCAATACTAAGATTGTTTTCTTTTCTCCATGACCCATTGCCATATCTGATTGACTGTTTAAGGTTTTAGTTTCTCGGTAAATATTACACAACTTAACTACAAGATACTGATTCTGCTATTGGTTTTGTCATCTTTTGTCAAGTAATAGTTGTGTAATATACTTGGACCTGGTACAAGCAAGTTGCCATAGGGAACATCAGTGTCTGCATCCATAAATAGAACCTTGGCAATATTTACCTGGTAGATTGTATGAATCACGAGTCACATCATTTGCTACATCTTAGTCTCATGCAAATTATGCTTCCTAGAGTTCCTTGAATGATTTAAGAAGGGATAGATTTAAAATAATGTGATGGTTAATACTGATTGTTGACTGTTGACATGAAGAATCTCTAAACAGTTTCTCTGTATAGCTGTGAGGGATTATCTAGATTCTCTTAATTGAGGTGCAAAGACCCAATATATAATGTGGGGCGCATTGTTTCATATCTTGGAGTCTCAGCCTGAATAGAAGAGAGAAAGCTGGAGCACAGGCTACCATCTGATTTCTGACTATGGACAAAATGATGAGTGTTTCATCCGCCTACAACCATGGCTTCCCCACAAAGACAGAATATATCCTCAAAGTATGAGCCAAAAGAAACTCTTCCTTTCTTAAAGTTCTTTGGTTAAGGTATTTTGTTGTAATAAACAAAAATGTAATGAAGACAAACAGTTGTGAAGTGTTCTTCCCAACTGTAAAATGGAGTTGTAATGTTCCCCCATGCTGTTTTGTAGATACTGATGTCCTCAAGTATGATTGAACAGGGAAATGCTATATCATCTCTCTCCATTGGTATGACGAGTTCTTTTAAGACATTCTTTAAGAGTTTCAAACAGTCTCTTGAACCATTCACAAGACCCAGTAATACCACTTTTGGGTATATATCCAAAGGATGCTCAATCGTGCCACAAGAACATGTGCCCAGCTATGTTCATAGCAGCTTTGTTTGTTATAGCCAGAACCTGGAAACAACCTAAATGCCCATTGACCACAGAAAGGATAAGGAAAATGTGGTACATTTACACAATGTAGTATGACACAGCAGAAAAAAAAAATAACAACATCTTGAATTTTGCAGGAAAATGGATGGAGCTACAAAACTTTATTTTGAGTGAGGTAACCCAGACACAGAAAGACAATTATCACATGTACTCACTCATAGGTGGTTTTTAAACATAAAACAAAGAAAACCAGCCTACAAATCACAATCCCAGAGAACTTAGACAAAAATGAGGACACTAAGAGAGACTTACATAAATCTGATCTACATAGGAAGCAGAAAAAAAAAAAACCAAGATTTCCTGAGTAAATTGGAAGCATGGAGGCCTTGGGGGAGGGTTAAGGGGGGAGGGGAGAGGCAGAGAGGAGAGCAGAGAAAAATGTAGAGCTCGATAAAAATCAATAAAAAAGACATTCTGAGGGGAGAGGTAGGAAAATCAAGGGGGATTATATAGGGAATGCATGAGATAAATACATAAGAAATAAGGAGGGTAAAAAATAACAGTAATAATGACTGTAAAAGTCATAAGTAGTAATGTCAGACTACACCCATTAATTCTAACCAACATGACTATCTAAACTATATCTAAAGTATGAATAGACCAATAGCCATGACAAAGTGCATGGGCGAGAGAGCACCAAACCTCAACCCTGAACAAAGAATAGTGGCAACTAAGGGATATTCAGAGAAGGAGAAATAGTCTTACCCAGATAAGCGTACACCAACTAGTTATCCTACACCAAATGGTCAACCCTGAAAATATGCATACAAGTAATCATCTACAGACTGACCAGGTTGTATTTAGGAATGTAAATGTACATATGTATATGCATGTAACAACAATTAACGAAGAAGCCATGAATTTGAAAGAGAGGGAGGGTGGGGTATATGGTAAAAATAAAAGACAAAACAAAAAGAGTAAACAATATAAAATAATACATCATTTTCTCAAAACACAAAAGAAAAAAAGCTATAATAAGCTATATTATTAACTATCTATCTAAAATACCCATAATACACATAAGTTAGAATATACAGAGTTTTCCATCTAGGCTGATAATTCTCTGTCCAAGTGTCAAGGGCCATCTTACAAAAGTCCAACCCCAGACATTGGAAGCCTTCTTTTTTTTTTCAAGGAGACTCCCAGAACATTTCAGGTTATTGCTACTTCGCTAAGCACTCTTGCCTTCCCAGGTGGAAGGTAAGTTCCTTTTGCTGAAGACATCATGCATTTCAGAAACAGGACCCAGAGGCCCCTGAGCTATAACTAATTTGAAAGTTTCCTGCCCGAGGACCAGTCTTCTGGTTAGAAGGCATCTTGCAATCTTTCAAAGGAGTGAGACAACCAACAGTCTTATTCAGATATGAGAGCTATAAACCACAGAATGACCAGAAGGTCAGGAAAACAGTAAGTCATTTTTATATATATTCTCCTTAGAAACAAAGAGGGAGATTGTTAAATGGAGTTGTTTCTTAGCTTGAAAAGACAGAGTTCCGATTACTAGAAAATCAAACTGGAGAAAAAAAATTAATGTAGAATAATATAATCACATTTATTCTTACAGAAATCTTAAACTAGTTCCCCACAAAAATGAGTACAAAAATGTTTCATCATAAAAACGTTATGATTTACCTAAGTAATCTTATCATCCAAATACAAAAGCAAAATTGTCACAATATACAAATATTAGACTACAGGAATATTTACAATGAAGAACTCAGGCACAGTCATTAGGTTTGTAGAAAACAAGCCCTTTCATGGGTGTCAAAAGATTACTTTTTGTAATTGAAATAAATTTCCAATGACATTTAAAATGTAAAGTCTCCCAAGACAGACAATTAATGTATTCTGCATTCTGTGTACTCCCTTGGAACAGCACAGGCATTTGACACTGGTAATGAATGCTACAAATAATTATTTCACTTTAATTACTATTGTTTTATTTGTCTCCCTTTTTAAGAAACTTCACTGATACACTGTGGACTAAAAGGAAATGAAAAACAATACAAATGTATTTTAATACTTTTTCTCTTTCTAGCTTTAAATTTAAGCTCAGTGAAGGAAGAATTCATAAAATTACATAGTTTCTTAGTCAAACAGAATGGATGATATCCTCTGACCAAGGTCTTCCTAGGTGAAATCAAGAAACTTTATTATTACAGAAGAGTATTTAGCCCAGTCCATGAAAAAATGGCTCAGGTAGGTTTGGGTGTATTTGGGGTCAAACTCGCAGTCTCCAAAACAACATATCTCTGAAAACAGAAATTAAGCAACTTGATAGTTCACAGCTTTGCAGTGTTGTCTATGCATATTTAACACTGAAATTATTAGGTAAATTATTTTTAATTGTTTTTATTGAGCTATATATTTTTCTCCATTCCCCTCCCTTCCTCTCTCCTGCCCTTCTCCTCTCTCCCATGGTCCCCATGCTACCAATTTACTCAGGAGATCTTTTCTTTTTCTACTTCCCAGGTAGATTAGATCCATGTATCTCTCTCTTAGGGTCCTCTGTGTTGTCTAGGTTCTCTGGGATTGTGAATTGTAGGCTGGGTTTTCTTTGCTTTATGTCTAAAAGCCACTTATGAGTGAGTACATATATTTGTCTTTCTAGGTCTAGGTTACATCACTCAATATGATGTTTTCTAGATCCATCCATTTGCCCAAAAATTTCAAGATGTCATTATATTTTTCTTCTGTGTAGTAATCCACTGTAAACACTGAAAATTTAATTGGTGTGCATAAGTTCAACGTGTTGAATTGGAATGTGGTGACAGCCATTCACACCTTTAAGGGGTCTTCATCTGGGTTTCCAGAAAAGACATAGGCCATGTCCTTTACAGAGCCCAGGGAGATACATTCATACACTTTTTATAGAAGAGGAATATAGTGGAATGGACAATGAAGAGTCCTATTGGATAGTCACTTAGCATTAACTTCTATTTGTGGATTCCATTACTTAAAATGATACTGAACAGTCTATTGCAATAGTCACTCACTTTCCAGCATTCATTGGCTTTTCAACATGTCCTTCACAAAAAATGAATCAATAAAATGATCAAAATTCCCTCTGTTTCTGAACCTTAGTCATTGTTTATGGAAAGGAGAAATGTCTATCTTACATCATGCATGCATTTCAATAAAAGACTTTTGGAGAAATATATACACAACATGTATTTTATTACCTACTCTGTATATGTATTTACATATATAGACACACATTGTTGTGTGGATCTCAATTACTATCAGACACAGACTAACAAACAAAAAAGCACTTGACAGATGACTATGAACTGAGATGCTAAGGGCATTGACCATGCACCAGATCTATATTCAAAAAGAGCCTTAGACAATGAGAGGAGTTCAAAGTTCCTCCAGAGAGCATATAATGATTCTCTGCTAAGCCAGAGAGGGTCAACATTTTACCATATCCCTCCTGGGTGCCTTACTTCTGGTTGAAAGAAATTATGTCCCATTTAGCTGTCTCTTAGGCTGCTGTTTATAAATTGCTGTTCTTTCTCCACCTCCTCCTTAATTTCCTCCTGTGTGCTAAGCTAATTGCTTAGGAATGGCATTATTAAATTCCAAATTAGAACATTTCCAGTAACCCTACACCCTTTCCATTCTCCAAACACAACAGCTGAACATGGTCTTGCTTATAGGATACTCCAAAAATAAATTTTGGGGAATCTCTAAAGATCTGTGACCCTAAGATAAATGTAGTTAAAAGGTATATAAGAGGTCAAAATAAGAATTTTAAACCTAGAACACTTGGATTTTCTTTACAAAACAGTTTTGATTAAAACATATTAAGCAGCTAAATTTCCCATTCCATAAACTCTGAAGCATAGTTTTCTTAATCTTTAGTTGACATCAATAATGACAATTGATATTCAAATAAATAGAATCTTTTATCTTTCCATTATCACATATTCAAACACAAATTTAAGGAATATAGTGAAACTATTTGTATTTTTGGCTATACCAACATACATACATACATACGTGTGTGTGTGTGTGTGTGTGTGTGTGTGTGTGTGTGTGTGCTGTTTTCAAAGTAGGGAGGGTTTGTGATGATCCTACCTAGGCTAAAGTCTC
Organism: Ondatra zibethicus; assembly: GCA_004026605.1. Taxonomy (NCBI): domain Eukaryota; kingdom Metazoa; phylum Chordata; class Mammalia; order Rodentia; family Cricetidae; genus Ondatra; species Ondatra zibethicus. The sequence continues at coordinate 60,354 of PVIU01003784.1, read as the reverse complement.
TAGAAATTGATTCACTAACTCCTGAGATTTTTTGTCTACAAATCATTCTCACAACTAAATTCTAGGAAACTAAATTTGCTCTAAATTTTACCTACTTCTTTCTATATGTTACGCATCTGGTGGGAAAGGTATCCTGGCAGTTGGGAGCCCAGGAATACCACAAGGTCATACCTCACAACAAACCTTATACAGAAATTTATTTACTGGGAAAGACATAGCCGGGTTGCTGCCTTTTCTAAGGAGAGAAGCACCAGAAAACTGAGCAAGAAGCAGTCTTTATATAAAACTTCTTGAGGGCAGAATTTTCCAAGGTGAAGATTGGTGGTATTTCAGGTACTGAGTTTGTGGTGAGTTCAGAGATTAGGTATTTTCCCCAATAAATCTCTTGTAGGAGGTTTGCTGTATGGTGTGACTTTTTGGTATTTCTTTTATTTCTAACTGTGAGGATAACTCCCCATCAGAGTTGCAACACTTCCACTGGGAAAACCTTTTCCTCAGAGCTGTAACTCTTCCAGATTCCATATTGTAGAATGTGGAACATCCTATGTCTGGGGGCAGAGATAGAAGAACACTAAAGGAACATTTCATGATAACTATAAAATAGTTGTTTTCTTAAAATGGGATTACAGTTTAGAATTCAGACTAATAATCTATATATCACATTATTTTTATGCAAAAGAAAGATACACAAAATAAGGAGGCCTCTAGTCCTCTTACTCCTTGCAGTAACCGAACAAAGTGAATGACACTGGGTGAACGTCTTCCATCAGTTTGGATTACTATCAAGCGCAGAACCAGTATTCTAAGATCCCAATGCAATGCCATTGTCTTACTACATTGAGTCCTAGTTTTCCTTTCCAGATATATAACAAAATATCATGGTAACATGACATGACCGAGAAAAGGTTTGTTTTGCTTACAGTTCTACGCTGTAGTCCATCATTGGGGAGGCACAAAGCAGGAACTTGAAGCAGCTAATCACATCACAGTAAAGACAGAAAGATACTGAATACATGCATGATTACTCATGTTCAGTCTCACCTCTATACTTACAAAATCTAGAGCCCACATCTAGGGAATGAGGCAGCCAACAATGGCTGTCTTACCACTCCCATTACCTCAGTCAAGACATGCCCACAGGCCAACAGTCAAATAATCCTTCATTGAGATTCTCTTTCAATGATTATGGATGGCATCAAGTTCAAAATGAAGACTAAGCATCATGCTTACATTCTGTTAATGCAGCTGACAGTATGTCACCACCACTCCTCTACACCATTATTTCTTAGCTATTCAGAGAGAAACTATTTGTGCTTCTTTATTGAGAATAATTTAGTGACTGCTCTTTGGGAATTACTGTATTTTTGGAGAGATAAATGTAATAAAAACATTTGTAACCAAGAGGTCTTCTAACAAAATGTCATCCAATGTCATAAAATGTTCATCTTTCTGGAACTTTCATGGCATATACATCATGTTCTTTCTAAATTTTGTAAAATTTAAACATTGTAATAAAATTTTACATTATTATATTGAGGAAATTTCTTATTTTTATATTGAAGTGGGTTGTTTTTATAGAGTTTGATCATGATGTTCCTGTCTGGAATATGGTTTGTTGTCTCTCCTAACATGTGTGGGTTAGTTCTGTAACAAATTTGTCATGACATCACCTACTGAAGCATCTCAGGTCCTATGTGCTTTTATCTAGATTGCTTCTCCTCAATGTAGTGCCAAAAGGGCAACTCACAGACAACCATTAGTCAAGTCCACTCCTTCATACACCTTCACAAGCCTATTAGCCCAATAAGTGTTTTCAAGTTTAATGGTTAAATGAAGAAAATTGAAAAAATAATCTGCACTCAGGGTAAGGTACAAAGTGAAGTTACTTTCAATCAGCAAGTAGCTCCCAATTTCACATCTGAAATTCAGAAAATTGATAATAGAATGGCCTCAGCTTCTCCAACCAGCCAGTAAGCAAGTCTCTTGCAGGTAGCCTGCTCCTACATCCCCACCCCATCAAAGGGACCCTGTAACCTATAAATCATGCTCGGCCTCCAAATGCTTCTATCAATTCAACCTCAAAGGAACTCTGAAGCACAGGCTATCATAGCACAGAGTGGACTACAAGAGAACAGATCAAGAGAGTGGGCCAAGAGAGACCTCACTGGCTCCCTGAGACACAGACAGTGATAATACAGAGCAGATCAAAATTAGTTTCCAAAGACATAGACAGCCACTGCAAAGATTGGACTAAGAGGCAAAGAGACTGCTGGCAGCAATTGGAGGAAGAATGGGTAGGTGCTAGTGCAAAAATTTACTCAACAACCTAAAAAGTTAACACCAGAATCCAATGGTCATACAACAGGAAGACTTGATCCTCCTAACCCAGAAGAAGAAGAAGAACATTATTTTAAACATAACTTTATGAGGATTATGGAGACCTTTAAAGAGTAAATGAAAAATCCCCTTAATGAAATGGAGGAAAAAGACAAACTAAAATTTGAATAAATCAATAACTCTCTAAAGAAAACCAAGAAAAAGAAATCAAACAGGTGAGGCAGACATTTCAAACAGCTCAAGACTTGAAGACTGAAATCGAGGCATTAAAGACAATACAAAATGAGGAAATTCTGGAAATGGAAAATCTGGGTAAATGAATGTGAACTACAGAGGCAAACATAACCAACAAAATACAAGAGGTGGAAGAGGGAATCTCGGGGTTGAAGATACACTATGGAGAAACCAGAATCGTCAGTCAATAAAAACATTGAATCCAAAAAATTCTTAACCCAAAACATCCAGGAAATCTAGAACACTATGAAATGACCCATACCTAAGAATAATGATAGGAGAAGGAGAAGAACTCCAGTTCAAAGGCACAGAAAATATATGCAACGAAGTCATAGAAGAAAACTTTACCAACCTAAAGAAGGATATCCCTATAAAGTTACAAGAAGCTTACAGAACACCAAATAGACTGGACCAAAGAAAGGTACCCTTGCCATATAATAATCAAAACATAAAACATATAAAAAAGAAATAATATTAAGAGCTGCAAATGAAAAAGGTCAAATAACATATATAGACAGACCTATCAGAAATACATGTGACTTCTCAATGGAAGCTATGAAAGCCAGAAGGTAGAGGATAGATGTGCTGCAGAAACTAAGACACAATGGTGTAAGCCCAGACTACTATACCCATAAAAGCTTTCAATCATCATAGCTGTAGAAAACAAGAAATTCCATGGCAAAACCAGATTTCAAAACAATACCTGTGCACAAATCCAGCCCTACAGAAAGTACTAGAAGTAAAACTCTGACACGTGAAAGCTTACTGCACCCACAAGCACAGGCAACAGATAACCTCTCACAAGCAAACCACAAAAAAGAAAAACACACAAACACTACCATGGAAAAAATAACAGAAATTAACAATGACTGCTCATTAATATCTCTTAATATCAATAGACTCAATTCACATATAAAAAGACACAGGCTGAGAGAGTGGATATGAAAGCAGGATCCATCCTTCTTCTGTATACAAGAAACACACCTCAACCTCAAAGATAGACATTACCTCAGAAGAGAGAGTTGGGAAGAGATTTTCCAATCAAATGGACCTAAGAAAAAAAGGGGTATGGCAATCCTAATATCTAACAAGATAGACTTCAAACTAAAATCAATTAGAAGTGATGGAGAAGGCCACTAGATACTCCTTACAGGAATGAAGTCTCAATTCTGAACATCTATGCCCCAAATACAAGATCACCCACATATGCAAAAGAAACATTAATTACCAAAGCTTAAATTGCACATCAAACCACACGCACTAATAGAAGGAGACTACAACCCCCACTCTCCCCAGTGGACAGGTCAATCAGACCGAAACTTAACAGAGAAATAAGAGAACTAACAGATGTCATGACTTAACAGATGTCTATAGAACATTGCTCCAAAACACAAAAGAATATACTTTCTTCTCAGAACCTCATGAAACCTTCTCTAAAAGTGACCACATACTCAGTAATAAAATAAAGCTCATCAGATACAAAATCTTTAGAGGAACCTCCTGTAACTTATAAGATCATCATGGATTAAAGTTAGAATTATACAACAACACTAGTTGCAGAAAGCCTAAAAACTCATGGAAATTGAACAGTATTCAATTGAACCACCCCCGAGTCAAGGAAGAAATAAAGAAAGAAATTAAAGACTTCTTAGAATTCAACAAAAATGAAAGCACAATGTACTCAAGCCTATGGGACATTATGAAAGCAGTGCTAAGAGGAAAGTTCACAGCACTAAGTGCCTACATAAAACTTCTCCTACTTGCAGGTGATATGATAGTATATATAAGTGACCCCCAAAACTCTACCAGGGAACTCCTACAGCTGAAAATTCCCTTCAGTAATGTGGCAGAATACAGGATCAACTCAAATAAAATCAGTAGCGCTCCTATATACAATTAATAAATAAAGTGAGAAAGAAATCAGAGAAACAATAATCTTCACAATAGCACAAATAACCTAAAGTATCTTGGCATAATAATAACCAAAGAAGTGCAACACCTGTTTAACAAGAACTTTAAGTCTTCAAAGAAACAAATTGAAGAAGATACCAGAAAACAGAAAGACCTCCCATGCTCTTGAATAGGTAGGATCAACATAATAAAAATGGCAATTCTAACCAAATCTATCTAAAGATTCAATGTAGTCCCCATCAAAATCCCAACTCAATTCTCTATAGACCTTTAAAGAAAAATAATCAACCTCATATGGAAAAACAAAAAACTGAGGATAGCCAGAAAAATCTTGTACAATAAAGGAACTTTCAGAGGAATCGCCATCCCTAACATCAAGCTCCATTATAGAGCTACAGTAATAAAAACAGTTTGTCATTGTCATAAAAATATAAAACTTGAAAAATGAATCAAACATAAGACTTGAATATTAATCCACACACCTATGAACACCTGATTTTTGACAAAGAACCTAAAATTATATAATGCAAAAAAAGAAAACATCTTAACAAATTTTGCTGGCATAACTGAATGTCAACATGTAGAAATCTAGATCCACATCTATCCTTATGCACAAAACTCAAGTCCAAGTAGATTAAAAACCTCAATATAGATCTGACCATACTCAACCTTATAGAAAAGAAAGTGGGAAGTAGCCTTCAATGCATGGGCACAGGAAGCCATTTCCTAAATATAACACCAGTAGCACAAACACTGAGAGCAACAACAAATAAAAGGGACCTCCTGAAACTGATAGGCTTCTGTAAAGCAAAGGATATAGTCAATAAGACAAAAGGACAGCCTACTGAATGGGAAAAGATCTTTACCAACCCCACATCAACAAAGGACTGATCGCCAAAATATATAAAGAACTCAAGAAAATAGTCATCAAAATCATGAATAATCCAATTAAAAATGGGGACTAGATCTAAACAGAGAATTCTCAACAGAAGAATTTCAAATGGCCAAAACACACTTAAGAAAGTGTTCAAAATACTTAGCCATCAGGGAAATGCAAGTCAAAATGATTCTGAGATACCATCTTACACCAGCCACAATGGTTAAGATCAAAAAATCAATGATAGCTTTTTCTGGGGAGGATGTGGAGTAAGGGGAACACTCCTCCATTGCTGGTGGGAATGTAAATTTGTCCAATCACTCTGTAAATCAGTATGGCAGTTTCTCAAAAAATTGGGAATCACCCTACCTCAAGACTCAGCAATGCCAATTTTGGGGATATACCCAAAGGATGATCAATCATACTACAAGGATATGTGTTCAACTATGTTTATAGCAGCATTATTTGTAAGAGCCAGAAGCTGGAAACAACCTAGATATTCCTCATTCAAAGAATGGATAAAGAAAATAATGGTACATATACACAAGGGAGTACTACTCAGTGGGAAAACAAAAACAAAAATAATGTCATCTTTAAATTTTCACTCAAATGGGAGGAATTAGAAAAAAACATCCTGAGTGAGGTAACCCAGTCCCAGAAAGATGAATATGCTATGTACTCACTCATAAGTGGATACTAGCTGCAAAACAAAGGATAACGAGCCATGACTTTAGCGAAGCTAAGTAACAAGGTGAACTCTAAGAGAAACATATATGGATCCCCCGGGAAGGTGAAAGAGACAAGCTCTCCTCACAAAATTAAGGAGCATGGGATGGGGGATTCGGGATAGCAGAGGGGAAGAGGAAAGGATAAGGGGAGGTAGGAGGAGAACTTGAGGGAACAGCAGAGTTGAGATAGAGAAGGACAGAGATGGAGAGCAAGGAAAGAGATATTTGATTGAGGGAGCCATTATGGGGCTAGCAAGAAAGCTGGAATTCGAGAAATTCCCATTAATCCATAAGGATTATCCCAGCTAATACCCTAAGCAATACCATAGAGGGTGCCTGAACTGTCCTTGCCCTGTAGTCAGATTGATGACTATCTTAACTGTCATCATAGAAACTTCATCCAGCAGCTGATGGAAACAGAGGCAGAGACCCACAGCAGAGCACTGGACTGAGCTCCCAAAGTCCAGTTGAAGAGTGGGAGGTGTGTAATTGTTTATAACAAAATAGTCTTACACTAGCTCAGAACGTAATATAATAAAGGGTTTTTTATTTAGGGATAGACACACAAATCAATAGTCCTCTGCACAAGTGGGGAACAGGAACAGAATCTAGCACCCAAGAGATGGTGCACATGTTTCTGTTGGGACCTAATGGTGTCCTGGCCTTCCTACTCACCTCCCCTGTTGGTAACCTTTCTTGCCCTTGTTGTTCTGGGCTTCTGAGAAACTTACAAGTTCTGTACTTCAAAATTTACTGCAGAAAAATTTACTGTTCAATGTGGAAAATTTAAACATTATTTATACAGATATATAATCAATAAAAGGTATAATAGAGACAAAAACATTATGGAATGAAGTAAATTTTTCCATATTTTTTTCTTCTTTCTGTCCCATGCCAGATAGTTACCGATATGAGACAGAAACTCTGAATTTTTCTTATAACAACATGCTTTGATTATGAGAAGGACAGCCATTGTCCAACTCCAAAGCCAGTTTTAATTTTTAAGTAGAGATATATACATATTCAGGTAATGAAATTTTACCCTGCAAATGGTCTGTCATCATAAGTCTGATTTCTCTTTGCTTGGTGATTCTTTCTGGATAGTTATCATTCCTTCTTTAGGCTTCTATAAGTCCAAGGCCTCTAGATATTTTGAAGATGAGTATTGTCCTGCAAAGAGAAGAACAGAAACCTGGCCCAACACTTATGAGGTTTCTTTACAACCTAGATGATTGTCACCTCTGTGGATGAGCTGTCATTTCTCTTTCTCAAGAGGTGTATTTCAAGGATGTTTTGACTTTACAATGGAAACCAGGAGATGTGCTACATTGGGGAAAGGGTTTGGCTCTTGTTTCCACAGGAGAAGAAAAGCCATGAATACCATCAAAATTAATAAATAATTTGATTTAAAGAAGAAAATCCTCTTGAGGTTTTGTTTAAATGAATTATTAGATCAGGTGTTATCTCAAAAGCAGGTCGTAGATTGGAAATGTCTTCTAACAGTCTTTGAAAGTCATTAAGAGTCTTCAATTGGTCTCTCCTAATTTGTGCTTTTTGCATTCTAATTTTTTATAAACCTATTTTATAACCTAGGTAATTGATAGAATTTCCTCTTTGCATTTTTTTCGGATAAATTTGTAATTTAGGCAAAACTTTCTTTACTTCTTCAAACATTCTTTCTAAATTATCTACATTTGAATCAGATAGCAAAATGTCTTCCATGTAATGGCAAATTATAGATTCAGGAAATTGTTTAAATATTATTTCCAATGGATGACATAGAGAATTTTGGCACAGGGTGAGGCTGTTGAGCATTTCCCATGGGAGGACAGTCCATTGAGATGGGGCTATTGAGCATTCCCTTTGGGAAGACAGTCTGTTGATATCTCCTAGCAGGCTGGGCACTGTGACAGCAAATTTTTCTCTGTCATTTTCTTATAAAGGTATAGTGAAGACACAACCTTTTAAATCAATAACTATAAGAGGCCATCCTTTAGGTAATAAGGAAAGCAAAATATTCCAGATTGTAGAGTGCCCATTGGTGGAATTACCTTATTGACAACTCTTAGATCTGTCATCATTCTCCATTTTTAAGATTTCTTTTTAACAACAAATACAGGAGAATTCCAAGGGCTGGTTGATTCTTCAATATGGTGAGTATCTAATTTCTCCTATACCAGTTGTTCTAAAGCCTGAAGTTTTTCTTCTGTAAAAGGCCATTGTTTAACCCATATTGGTTCCTCGTGTAACCATTTTAAGGGTAGGACTATCGGTACCTCAAAAGGTTTGCTAGTTGTTTCGTATTTTTGTACAGCCTGGATGGCTGGTGACCATTTTTATAGTTTTTTATGATACCTAATATCCTTCCCAGGATACTATAACTGTAGGAATGTCAATTTGGGTATTTCACTGTTGCAGCAGGTCATGACCCCATAACTTCATTGTGATATTGGACAGAAATGACCTCACCATTCCTCTCTGTCCTTCTGACCCTATCCATTCGACCCATATCATGCTTCGTTTCACTTGAGATAGGGTTTCATTTCCAAGGAATTGAACATTTGCCTCTTGAAGAGGACAATTTGTATGCCAAGATTCTGAAGTAATGATAGTCACATCCATACCCATGTATAAAATCTCTTAATTACAATGTTATTTATCCTTGCTCTTAGCTTTGGTCTTTGATCATGTATAGAAGTCTGTGAAAATAATGTTTGCTATTTTCTATTGGAATTTTTGAATCATCCTCCATGTTTATTCCATCATCCAAAACAGCATGTTTTTTTTTTTTACAGCAGGCACTGAATTTTTTTTTATTTTTCCTGTTGAGACATGTCCTCCATAGTTCCTGGGAATGACTGAACCATGTTTGACCTGGAGGCCTGTGAGAGGCCTCCCGAAGAGTTTCTCAATGTTTGCCTTGTCTGTATTTGTTGATCAACATTCATTGGTCCAATGTTGGCTTTTGTCACATCTTCTACATAATCACATAATCCAGAAGTTTGAGACCTTCTATCTTGTCATTCCCAGAGGAAACATTATTTCTAGGAATGCTTTATCTACAATCCTTTCTCAGATGTTCCATTCTACCACAATTGAAACATTTGGCATTTTGATGTCTCCTCTTACCTTTGGAAATTGCTTCTCCTACTCAAGCCTCAGTTTTATAGTAAAATGCCTCAACATTAATTGTATGCAGGATACTTTCATTCATTGGTGCTGATGTAACCTTTAAACCCCAAATATCTTTTCACATTTTAAGTTGGAATTTTCAAAAGCCAGAGATTCAATAAGTACTTGTCTAGTTTTTGGGTCTGTTACTCCTATTTCCATAGTCTTAGTTAATCTTTGTAAAACGTCGCTAAAGTATTCTATTTGACCCTGTTTAACCCTAATATATGATATAATTATTTTTCCTTGTTCTTGAATAGGGTCCCAAGAATTTGAGGTTGCTGTATGGAATAGGAACAAGGTGTGTTCATCATAAAGAGCTTGTGTGTCAGCATAAGAGCCCTTGCCAAGAATTTGATCTTGGGAAGCCTCAAATCCCTTTGCTCTTCCCTGTTGTTCCATTAGTTTTGCCTCCTCTCACTGCTAGCATTTTCATAGAAATTGTGATCAGTCTTCAAGGACTGCTGAGAATAATTGAAGCCAATGATATTGCTTCAATTATTCAATGATTCAATTGGTTGAAGCCCATGTCTTTATCGTCTCCCTAACAAATGGTGAATGCAATCCATAAGATACTACTGCTTTCTTAATTTTTAGATTGTTAAAAACTATAGCTTTCCATTTATATTCTTCGAATCCTTTTGGGTATTTAGTACTTGATTGTTTTTCAGAGGTGATTATGGAGTACATAGCTAAAACACTTGGTAAGTCATCTCTGACTCTGACAAGTACTGATGATGCTAAATCCTTTCCTTGTGCCTTTTCTCTTGGCTTAACAGTTTTGATAATTTCCTCAATTGATTCAAATCTTTTTACCACTGTCTTTTGTAAAGCCTGAATCCCTAAATATTTCTAATGATTTCATTGAATCAAATAACTTCTGGTCCTCAATCTGCACATATGATTCTAAGGTATGAACTTTTTCCATTAATGATAATTTCTCATCCTTGGACATTATTTGGATGGTGTAAAGATCGCCTTTATGGAAAGATACTCTATCTCCTAACTTAGCGTAACTTTTTATCAGATTTTGATTGTGAAATCAACAGTATGAATTCTTCCAGATAGTTTCTCATCAAACTTTTGTAAGGTTTCATAATCCATTGACATGGATTGAATTTTGTCTGTCAAATTAATGTTATCATTTTCAATGGTATTAATTTTTTAGCTAACTTTTCATTTTCAACAGTATAAATCCTGTCAGCTAGTTGTTCATTGTTAGTCTGTAAAGACTGTATCATTTCTAAAAGTGATTCATTCTTGACTCTGCTATCAAACCATTTTTTAAGGATGCAGTATGAGGGCTAAAGCTAAGTTCCACTATCACAAGAATGGATGTATCAGAAAAAAATGCATATGCCTTGCAGAATACCATCCATAGTATAAATGAAAAGGTTATAATATTTCTGATTGGTGATACTGTCTGCCATTATACAATGTTCAAATTTATTTATTATTTGATTAATCAATGTACTTATCTTCATTGTGAGATTTCAGTAAATTGTTGTAGGTGTAACAATCTTTTTTGGCAAGCAGTTGTCACAGTTATGGTGCACACAGCAGAGAGATGCAATAGTCCCACTTGGTTCCATGGTAGTTGTTCTCTGTTCTGCATTGTCAGTAGCTTTAAATGCTAAAATATGCTTGCCAAATTGAGAACTACTTATTAAATTCCATTCACAGAAAGGGTTTTTTGGTAGCTAGACTGTCAAGGAACCCAAAGCTTGCAGGCAGTTGTGAGCCATGAAGCAAACCAGAGAAATCTGTGTTCCCAGACAGTAGGTGGGTGTACAAGACACCAAATGAAAAAATCATGCACTGGTGGGCTGGCCACTGGTGGACCACAGGGCAAATAGCGTGCATGGACCTCGGTAGCTCCTGGTAGCTGTGGACTTGGGCCCCTTGTGGGCTGGGCAGGTACCAAATAAAATGGATTACAATAAAGTAGTCCCACACTAGCTCAGAATGGAATATAAAAAAGGGTTATTTATTTAGGTGTAGACCCACAGATCAACAGTTCTCTGCACAAGCAGGGAACGGGAACTGAATCCAACATCCAGGAGAGCCGAGCAAACATTTCGTTTGCATTTATAGTACAAGAGACCATACCTAAAGTGTTCCATCATCTCAAAGGCCATTGGCTGAAGGAGTTTGCACAGCAGAGGAATGAGAATATGAGCAAAGAAGTCAAGATCATGATGGGGACATCCAATGAAACAGTTTTCCTGAGCTAGTCGGAGCTCACCAACCGGCTAGACAAGGAAGGAACTAGCATAGGACCAAACTAGACCCTCTGAATATGGGTGACAGTTGTATGGCTGGGGTAGACTGCAGGGCCACTAGCAGTGGCACCAGGATTTATCCCTACTGCTTGTAATAGCTGTTTGGAGTCCATTCTCTTTGGATGGATGCCTTGTTAAACTAGATGTAATGGGGGTGGGGGATTGGTTCTTCCTCAAAGCAATGTGCCTTATCCTCTCTAGGGAGTAGATGGGGTGTGGGGGAATTGTAGAGGGAATGGTAGTAGGAGAGGGGATGGGAACACAGATTGGTATACAAAATGAAAAAATATAGATTTTTTTCTTTTTGGAAAAAAATAAAATAAACTTTTTGTTCCTATATATGTAAAACAAACTATAGTTTATGACTTGACTTTGTTTTAGAAATGCCTTAAAATTCCAGCATTAGTCCACATCTCAGAGAAGCAAGCAATACTAAGACATCTGAAGCTTGTCTGGCTCATTAGTTTATAGATGGCAGGTGTGACTGTGAGTCATTTCCTGGACTGTTAGAATAGCAGATGCTTCTTCCTGTTTTTTGGTAAAAATGAAGCTTATGAAGTTGATCAGTACGCTCCTGACTCAGAAGACAGTTTAACTGTAGCAGGAAAGATGGGACATATATTCATCTCCTCAACAATACAATTTCTAAGTATTTTACTCAAAGTTAATTTAAAAAATGTAAAACGTCTTTACCTAAATTATTCTGACCTGCATCTGGACAGTAATGTTTGAACACAAACAAGAAAAACTGAAACAAGATAAATATCAAATCTCTTCCTTTACCTTTTTCCCTAATCCTGTACTCTTCCATGCTCATTTACCCCCTATCAGTATAACTTTGGGCCACTTGACTCCCAAAGACACCCCTTAGAATTTTAGATGCTCCCTTTGTAGTCTAAATACCTTCTGGGAATGCATGTTCCTCTTGTTTACCAATGGGCCCAAGCCAAATTGTATATTTTTGTCTGTATTTAGTTCATACCCTGCTGCTTCAGAATATGCTTCATATTCATACTGTACCCCACATAGTCTCTTAGCTACATGGAAATCTTTGGGTGTCAGCTGTCTGTGGTGCTTTCCAGTTTAAGGCATTCATTACTAAACCAAGCATCCCAGACACTGAACAGGCTTAAGTTTTACAGCATGCAGCCCTGCCAAAGGGTCCGCAAGAATAACCAAATGAAAAACCATCAAACAGTTTCAGGACATCTGCCTGCTGCTTCTGGTGTTGGTTGCCTGCCCAAGTCAACAAATTCAAAACAGGTAGCTTGAGCTACTTTTATATCTTATGGTCTGATAGGATTATGGAATTGTAATGGAAAGCCACATGTCTTCTCAATTTAACTGGGAAATCCTGTTGCAGTGAATTATGTCAAGTTAATTTAGCCTGATCTCTACAAAACCTAAGTCTACTTGAATGTGTTCCTCAATGTCTGTGAGGACGGGTAGATGGCTACTATGTTCTACCCCTTAAATTAGGTATCTGCCTTTCTGTTGAACTAAAGCTACACCTACTTATCAGTCTTTACAGAAACAGGAACAAATGAATGCACTTCTTGCTTTGTATCTACTCTAATTGATCTCAGAAAATACACCTCTGAATATGTCTTGAGCTGGAGAGGGAATTAATATATCAATAGCCCGACACTGTGTACTTATTCCCCAGTGACATACTTTTAGCAGTAAGGCAGTATACCCACTCTAAATAGCACCAGCAAGACCAAGTATTCAAGTAACTAGGCACCTATGGGAACATTTCCCATTCAAACCACAGCAAAGACCTTTCAGGCAATTTATTCCCTCTATAGAAAGGCATGTTTCTTTGCATCCTCTTTGTGTGTAAAGCAGGGATCAGATTCAGGGTTTAGAGTAGATTCAGACCATTCCTAGGTTCTCTGAATGTTGAGGGGAGCATCTCACATACCATAGATGGACAATGAGTATCTGAAGGGAAATTGAGTAAACAAAGAAAGAGAAAACCATTCACAACTCAATAGAGAATTGCAAGTGCAACTGTATTAATAATTTCTATTAGGAATAATGAACACTAGTGCCTAAGTACTGAGAAAACTTATCTTTCATGAAACTACACTGTTGTTAATTTTAAATAAATGTCACCATTAAAGATTAATAGAAATGTTGATTTTAGTTATTTGGTCAATGAGGTTCTTAACATCTATTCTTGGTAACACAGAAAATTTCTTCATTCTTTGTCATTAGTGATACAATGATTAAATTACTTTAACTGTGTCAATAAAGAATAATTTTTGAAGGGACAGTATAAAGACCAGAATGTGAGCAGTAAGAGAAAGGTCAGGAAATTTCAGTTTAAATCTTGATTTGCAATTCTTTTTCTTTTTCTTCTTTTTTTTCTTTCTTTCCTTCCTTCCTTCCATACTTTCTTTTTTTGTTTTTGTTTTTGTTTTTGAGGCAGGTCTTCTTTGTGTAGCTCTGGAGCCAGTGGTATTCATATGACAAGTACAATAAAAAAGTTACTTGATTCCCCTGAATAAATTAAAATATAATAGTAATAGCTATGGTCCCCAAAGGGAGAATTCTCCTATATAGCATCAAGACATAATCCGCTTAATATGTTATTGAAAATGGATAGAAATTAAAGTATGCTGTGGTCATTATTTCTATCATTAGTTAAAGCTCCATTTGCTTCTCTTTGACCACCATGTTAACCACCTGTGTAGCACATGGAAAGGCTGGCTTCTCCCTGTTCTTCCAGTTTCATCCCCTAATATGTGGTCAGCAGTCTAGACCTCTGATATCTTTACCAGAGCAATAGAATGCTGAGTCAGAGGGGCTCAGCTCTTTGAGGGCTTCTTCTAGACATAAATCATTAATATAATTTACCTTGCTAAACATTCTAAAGGAATGTGTGCCTTAGTAAGTTATAATAGACATCAGCAGGTCTGGAGAAAGCTCAATCAAGAAAGCCCTTGCCTTGCAATCGTGGGTGCCTGAGATCAGTGTCAAGAACTCAACTGCTCAATAAACATCCAAATTCAAAATTTTCCAAAGAAACTGATCCTCCAAGTCAAAAAACCAGACGGCTTAACATTCATCTTCTAAGCTTCCCTGTTTAAGGACTTAACAATTCCAATTGCTATTGCCTTCTAAATTGTTCTTACACCATTTATTTCTCTTTACACTCATCCATCTATATTGTTTCTCAATTCAGCACTATCAACAATATATCATTTGGTCTCTGGTTATAGTCTTTCCTCTCATACACATTTTAGTATGTTTTCTTAAAATGGAAATCTAATTATATCATCATCAACTATTGTCTTTGGCCTTCTGTTGTTTCCAAGGACATTTACACTCTGAGTAACATTTTGCATATATGATTATAATAGAGACAAAATCCCTGTTATTTGATAAGCATTCAGCTCTGCCTGTGCTATGAGCAAAACCTTCCTTCCTTGTGTATTATTGATGATATTGAAGACAACAGGCCTATTGTAATAACAGTTGCATAAAATATGGCAATACAAATATTTGCAACACATAATACTTGATGAAGATAGATATAATTTCTATTTTATGTATCTACCCTGCTATACTTGTTAACATTATTTTGAGTATATGCATTCTTACAAAGGAGTTTGAAGAAATCCCACATTTTGCAAAAACAAGGAATGTTCCTGTCTTTATAAATTAGAGGAAACTGTATTATCTCCTAAATTCCCCATCAGTAGTTTAGAAGAACAATGACTAAAGTAAAATTTGCAGAGCTGACAATAAAGGGTGGTATGCCCAGCTGCGGCAGTTCGTATAGACAGCACTGAAGATGGGAGTGTCCTCAAGTCTGTAATAAGATTTCAAGGAATGGCATAGCTGAAGTGGCCCAGTAATCCAGAATAGCCAATAGTAAAAAGATTTAATATAGGCTAGCATAGATTTATTTGTGTCAAGATCAAATAACAAGAGAACAAAAATGTCTAACCTTTCTCTTCTAAATATTGTCCATCAGCCTAATTGGATCTACTTCCCATCAGCCCTCATCCTGCTCTTTAAAACAGGCTTTATGGTCTATCAGTCATTGGGAGAGGCAGCAAAGAGAAAATTCTGACTAGTTTAAAAACCTTTACTTTTGTGTAGGACAGTGAATGTATACTGACTGTGTAGTAAAATTTCACTGCACAAGGTCAGAGCTCCCTTTCTCAGAGGGCCAGTCTTGTTTTCTGGGCACTGCTGTGAGCATCATGACATCTAGAGCTACAAGGCTCTCTGTCTTGTGATCATGGCTCCATCACTCTGTTTCTTTGAGGTCAGATTCCAAGTGCTTTATCATCTCTTCTAATATCTCTCAATGTGGAAATGCCTTTTGGATAACTCACGGAACTCTGCTCAGTTACTCCTGTTCTTTCATATCCTTCCTTTGAGACTTACTAGATCTCTCTGCTCAACATGTTTGTTGTAATTGCATTTCACACAAAAAGATTTCAGCCAAGTGTTTGAATCTAAATCAAGCAGATTCTCCAGTTTCTCTACTGTGGGCTCATTGGTCCAACTGCATTTCTCTGCCCAAACCCCTTTCAGTCACCAGCAAAATGTTCTATGCACTTGAAGTGCGAAACAATCCCATACCAGTTTGGAATTATTATTAAAAAGGTTAATTATTTGAGGGGGAAAAATCTTACAGAACATCATCCTAGACAACAGCCCTCTACCAGGAAAGGAATCCAAAGCAAGAGAGAGCGAGAGGAGGGCTGCCGATGCTTTTTTAAGTGGGCTGGTATCTCAAAGGCTATTTGCTGAAGTAGCAGAAGGAGCTCCCGAGCATGCACTATATGTACAATCCTGCTTCCTAAATAAAAATAACCTTTTTGTTCCTTTAGCTAAGCCAAGGAACATCAACTAGTTCATTCTCCCAAGAAAACAGAGAAGATTCAAGACTCCAGAAGCAGGACTGAGCTGAAAGTTTACTAACTGCTAGTGAAAGGTATAAAGGAAGGAAAATTCTTCTAGCACAAGGGAGACTGGTAAGACTTAACTTGCTTCTCTCTTATGTTTTTTACTGTTATAAAATGAATATCTTTATTGAAAGAGTATTTAAAAGAAAATGGGGAGAGCATAGTGGTTTTTATTTTATTTTTTTCTACTAACACAAGACCTGCACGAATTCAAACCAGACAAAAGTCTCATCACCAAAAAGGGGAAGTAGACACAGGCTCCCACACCTAATCAAGAAGCTGCTTCCAACAGATATATGCCCCGAAAGAGAACACCAGTTTTCTCTATTGGAGTTTCATTGAGTATATTCAACCATACTCCAGGCAGGCCCCACTCCAAGGAATAGTTTGCCAACACAAAATGGACTTCATGAGTTTTGCTTTGGCTTTGTTTTCTTTTAATATTTTTGTCTTACTGGCTTTGTTTGGTTATTTGCTTGTATTACTTGTGCCTCTTTCAAAGGACAAGTCACTCTTTTTTGGTTCTTAAATTTTCTCAAAATGAAATGAAATGTGACCAAGTTTTCAATGTTTAGTAAAGCGTGTGGCAAATTATACACTGTGTCCTCCAATCTCTGTTCAGAAACCCAGTGATATATAATTGCATTTTGTGTTATTTGTAAAGCCTATTATTAAAATATTATTAAACCTCCCAGCCTATTATTCATAAAATTTTAACTCTCCCACTTCATCCACCCCCACCTTTGTCTACACACACACACACACACACACACACACACACACACAAACACACACACACACACACAGACACACACACACATGCACACACAAATACACAAATGTGTATCCTTGCATAATTCATTTTTCTATGTTTTGAGAAAGTGTTTCCCTTTAAGCCCAGGGTGTTTCCTGAACTAACTACACAGCACAGACTGGTCTTGAAGTTGTAGCAATCCACTTGTGTCACTCTTCTATGCTTTGAGATTCCAAGCTGAGCAGCTACAAGTGACAAGTGTTGTATTTCTTAATTGAAAGTTCTCTATGTATTATTTAGACTGAGAATACTATAGTTTATTTTTTATCCTCTTGCCTAACAGTTAAGCAGATGGCATCCAGTCTATAATTTGAAGGGAAGTACATGGCAAGTCAGGGATGCTGTGCATCAGTTTCACAGTCACTCAGCCATCATCTTGGCATTCAAAAGATTAAGCAGAAAAGCATTACATATTTTATTCTTTCTTTAATCTATCTTTATTTAAAAATAATACATTCTAAACTTTTCATTCCATTTCCCAAAGTGAAATACCTCTCAATAGTTTTTAGAATAAGATGTTTTCTTACTTTAATATAAAATTGCCTAAGTTTTCAGAATTTTGAATTATAGGTCTGAAAGCTTTGATGCATGCACCTGTTATGCCAAAATCCCCAGATGCAATCTTGTATTATATGAAAATGTGTAAAAATGTATTTTTCTCTGAAAGAAAATGGTCTGCTGTCTTCCCAGTGCCTTGCTACTAATTTAATAGTTGCTGAAGATTCAAAACTTATTTTTCAGTAGCATGATCAGTAGAACTGATAGCAAAATTGATCCTCTCTCCCATCTTGATGACTTATTGAACACTCTGCTTGTGTTTTCTTATCTCTCCTACTTTATGAAAAGCATTTATTCATCTTCTTTTAAGAAGTAGACTATTGTGGGATTCTGTCATTAGGGCATGACAGGTTATTGTCCCCTTGAACTCTCAACAGTCATGATTGTCTGGAGACAACCTACAAAAGACTAGGCCCATTAACTTTCTGTTATAGAAGGAAGGAGATCATGAGGCCTGCCCTTCCCATAAGCATTTATAGACAGTTAACAGTTTTGGGGTTAAGAGACTGTTTTCTTGTGTTGTATAGACACCAATTTGTCATCTATGCTCCTGTAAATAATTTCATTAAGCTCATTGTTTCATCAAGCCTGACTTATGTGCAATCGTTTGTGTAGTCTGTCACTGATGGACCATCCAGTGTGAAGAGATGTTCACACAACATGAGTAATAAACTACAGGGATGTATAAGAAAATTGTATACATCCCTTTATAGATATATCTGCATAAAATTTTCTATTCAATGACTAGAAAGCATATCACCTTTCATACACAAATCCTTCTGTGAAAAGTCCAGGTTCACATTTTTGTGCCCAGCAATTCCTTGGTTTTTCCATTTCTCAGAATCCACTGAACAACCATATATTTGCATCTCACCTGAAATCTGAGCCCAGTTTGCAACCTTTATGCTGCTAGGAGAATCAGCACATGTATATAGAGTGTCGTGAGATGAGTTGTATTACCAAACCTAAAATAGCACTTACTTTCCATGAGAAAAGAGAATATCTTCCAGGATCAGAGTACAGGAGAAGAGAATAAGAAAAGATTTTGTTTCTACTCTTTAGATTCAGAAAAAGAAAACTTTTAGTAAACAAGTTTCAAAATATAAGCTGTCCTGGGGACTTTTTCCGATTCAAGTCATAGTTGAAACACGATTCAGACAAGACGTTGGAGGTTATAAAAATTGTTTCACTAATCTAAACTTCAAGCACTTCTAAGATGCATCATCAGTAAGAATGAGTCCCCAGGAATTTTCATTCTTAAAGGTTGTTTCCTTGAGGTTGCATATTTGATTTTTCCAAAGTTGTACCTACATCATTAATTCAAGCTGCTTGCACTCAAGTTTCCAGAGTCAAAGTTGGTTTCTGATCATGTAACTTTATAAGGGTTTGTTTGATGTTTGAAAAACTTCATAGAAAAAGAGAAATCAGAAAAACAAATTTGAAGTTTCTACTCACATTGAAATGAGTATTCACAGAATTAGCTAAACAATTCCACTTTTTTTCTGAAGAATAATTTTAATAGGGTCTATTGATTTTGCCACAAAATACTAAATTGTATTTGCAAGCTGTAGTGCAGTTTATAGGTAGATGTCTAGTTCATTATAATTTTATAATGAAAAATTATTCTATATTATAAATGATTTTTATTAAATTCTCACATCTCCATCAATGAGATGTGAGAGGCCAGTGATGTGAGAGCATTTTGAAGGTCAATGTGATGATTAGAAGCAAGAAACACTTCATGGGAATTTCCTTGCATCTATATCATCCCAAGGATTTCATTTTTAAAACTTAGATTAAAAAACAACACAACACAAAACAAAAACCCCTGTGTTTTTCAGACACAACAGGAAAATTATGTGTATGAACTCAAAGCAGTTATGATAACATATATGGCAAGTTTAAACCAGAAAAACATGACAGTATGGAGAGGGGAGGTGATCCCACCCATGGCTAGAGAGCTATTGTTACACCAGTGAATGATCATATTACTTAATGCATACAGGTAAAACTACTTTGACTCCATGGGTTAAAAAACAGTAAGGGAAGTTTTTATTGGTATGGAATTGGGGTGTATATCTTGGAAGAGTTGGGAGATGTGGGGAATATTATCAAAATACAAAGAAAATACAGTGTAAAATATTCATAATTAACAAGATGTATATTCATTTAAATAACTTCAAAATCCAGAAGAAGAAATAAAAAAGAAACACACTATATCATTACAATTAAAGGCATTGAAGGTAGTGACCTGGTGAGGAAACCATGCTCTCAGTCTAAAAGACTTAGATGCTTTGTTAAGGAAACAATGTTAAGGAAACTTTGCTCTGAATTATTTTTGTGATTGGTGTGTCTCATGTTTTATTTGTCCTTTAACTTCAGTAGTTGAATGTATATGAACATCTTAATCATTAGTGGATTGATAAACTACACATTTCTGTAAAAACGGCGGTGTCAAATCACAAATCATATTCATTGTGGATCTAAACAGGAGAAACAGATAGCCTTTCTCTTCATTGAACAGAATAATTGAATCTGAAATATTGTGGTGCAATTGATGCTGAGTATGAGCAGCCAGATCAACATGGTATAGCTCAACAGTAACCAGCTCAATTGGGATGTAGCTGTGGTCAACAGTGTGGATCAGATGGAGATAACAGGACACTACTAACATGAATGGCCCTTTCAGGCAGCAGATGGACAGAGGCTGCCACTGGTCCAAACAGTGCATAGGGAGAAGAGGGAGAATAGTCAGGGGTGCCTCCTCTCTGTTCTGACTACATCCTTCTAGAATACATCAGGGTTAGAACTCAGCAGGTCAAGGTGTCAGTGTCAGCATGGTTGATAACAACAGAAGGCAAAGACTTACACAGGGCAATGATCATTCTCTGTAATATAGACCTCAGTGTTTGCATTTTAGAGACACTGGTCTCCATCTTAACACAACATTGTTCTTCTCTAAAGAGACACTTGTTTTAATGTGAAAGAGTGGTTACGTTTTCTGTGTCTCCACTCATGGTCTAAGTCCACACCCCTGAGATAAATGCCAAGCCATGGGAAAGCTTTTCCCTTGTTATCTGTATCTGATATCTATCAGTGATAACCAAACCTCCTCCCAGATAGCTTTATCCTGCCATTGCTTTGGGAGGACATCTAAGACTTAACCTACAATGTTGACTGACCACTACACTGCTCCACACTCCCAATTCTCTCCCTCATTTGGGCTCTCCATACAATCTTACTGTTCTTCTACTGTGTTCTTCATCACTCTTGGGTCTCTGGACATTTAAACTCCAATCAGGGAATGAAATCAAATTATTGCACATCAATCATCTCTGCCACTAAATGATAAAGAAATGCTGTCTCTAAACATTATTTTTTCAGTTAGAAAGTCATGAGAGAACATTGGAAGGCAAAGGCAATAAGGCGGCTGGTCCTCATGTATTACAAGGTGTGATACCAGGTCCTTAAGTCATTTACTTCTTAATCTGACATTCGGAACCACTCTTCCAAAATAACCCATCACAAAGATTTGAATAAACTTCCTTATTATTGACTGCCCAGAATTTTCTTTAAAAGCAACTTAAAAGTTGTCACAGATGACCAAGTATAATTCAGGGATATCACATAGAAATTCTGATGGTACCAAAGGGCTTGTATGTCAGGCTCAAGGTTCCTATGCAAAATAAGGTGTTAAATATGGGAATGACAAATAGCAAATGCATCGGAGAGGTTCAGAAAAACCTTACGTGGCACCGTGAGGATCATTATAGAGAAATGTGTTATCTTCATTCATTGGCTTACTATTTCTGATATAAAACACCATGACCATGACAAATTGTTTAATAAAGAATTTACATGAGCGGTCGTTCCAAAGGGATGAGTCCCTACTGGTAGAGAACTGGGGAGCAGGAGGCAGATAGCCAGCTTGGTAACAACAATAGAGGAGAGTGCAGATCTCAAATCACAGGCAGGAAGAACAAACTAGAAATGGAGGTAGTCTTTAAAATCACTAACCCCACCAACAGTGACAATCTTCCTCCAGAATAGGCACAACTCCTAAACTGTACAAACAGTACCACCAATCATGGAGTAAGTAATCAAATGTTCAAGAATATTGAGAAAACCTCATTGAAAACTTACAACATGGCTTTTATAGATAAATGGATATTGAAAAAGTATCCTAAGAATTTTTCAGGTTCAAAAATGCAATTTGCTTAAATAAAAATAGGATATAAATTTTCCAAATAAACACTTTTAATTAAGTTGGATCTATGCAATATATTCAATTAAATTATATAGGAAGCATGTAGATCATAATAAAATATCTAATGAGAATATTCCAAAGGTTTTCAATAATAAAGGATGGCATGGAGCGCCTTGCCTTAGGATACAGCAAGCCTAGAATCTCCATCTTAGGATATTGCCATTTCTAGCCTCTTCTTGACTACAATGATCATTAATTTTTGCCTTTAACTTGCAGAGATCTGGGTATGTCAGACATTTTCTTCCCTCACAGTTAAGGCGAATTAGAAATTTGTCTCCATTCTTTGTCTTTCTGGAAGAAGATGAATGGCCTTAATCTTGTAGTGCCCTGCCACTTACCTTGAGTCTTGTGTGTTGTTTTTCCTCCTAGTCTATGTTTAATTCTTATCACTTCTCATCCTTTGAGATTCCAGTCACAGATGAAACCACTTCTATCTTCTTTCTCCTCTTTATATAATAACAAAAATTAGTAGTAATAATAAAATCACATCTAAACTGAACCTTAAAGCATCAAAACATGTCTATGCAACCCTGCAAGTGGATATAGGAGCTGTGGCATTGCAAACAAAATGCCAATGTGTAAGATGTCAAGAGAAGTTATAAATCACACATTGTGTATTTTTTTCACTAGATGTTTATAACTTGTAAGAGCAGAGTTTTTCAGAACGTCATCCTTGTCATTGAAAGGGTAGAATTCCAGGGCTGAAGATATGAGTCTGTGTATTCAAACCCTATACTCTTTAGTATAATTGCTGTCTGATGCAAGAATGACCACAAAGACTGGTTGAATATGGTCTCTATAACTAGCTGCTAGATAAGAATACAGGGGGCTCAAATAGTAGTTATAATTTCTATTGTAAAAATCAACACAGAAGCCACAATGCTGATAGTCTTGACAGACGAAGTGGGTATCAAATCTATGACTAAGGAATTCATCCCTCACTGGGGCAGTGTAAATAAATATTTCTAGTTGATTATTTTTCTGATCTAAAGTATTACTGATGGTCAGTTATTAGCTTTTTAATGTTTCAGACACACAAGTTTTCACCAGGTAATGGTCTGTGCTGTGAGACCTGGTCTCATTCCAATGATTCAATATGTCCATGTATTTTCTGAATTGTGAATTGGGAAGCTATTTTTAACTTGGGCAATGTAAAGTCAATTTTTTCTTTCTTATTTTAAAGGTCTACTGACCTAAGTAATATACTGTGCTTTAACTGAGAAGAAAAAATAATATTTATGTATGAATTCAGCCTTTCGTAAGTATAGAAAATCTGTGAACATTATATAAATAAACAATATTTAAGTGAACATCAACAACCAAGGAGACATATAGTTTTATATAGACACAGGCAGGCACACACACACACACACACACACAAACACACACACGCACACACACACACACACATAGAGCTGGCCTTTACCTACTTATCTATGGGTTCATGATTATGACTTACAATGGAGGATTTATTTCTAGTTTTTGTGTTGGACTTTTAAAGTTGCATCCTGAATAGAGAATTTTCACAATACAAGAAATACATGGTTACTTGTCTTTTTCTTTCAAATGACAAGAGTAATGGCTATATGAGTATGTACAGAAATATGTGTGCAGAGAGTGAGATTGAGATTTCTTTTCTCTGCTGGTCCAGCTCCAATTGTAAATCTTTTAAAGCCACCTACTTCCCCAAAGTGCAAAGTGCAGGATCTAAGGAAGAAAGACAATGGCATGTCCCTTCTTTGAAGATTACTGGGGACAATGATACTGAAAAGCTCCAGAATTTCTGAGGCCATCGTCACCTCACCCCAGTCTGTCAGCCTGTGTCTTCCCTGGGGCTTTTCACTGCATTTGCCTAAACATTTAAAAGAATTCTTACTAATCTACATTTATAATATCACATAGTACATCAATCAGCATTTTATAATCAGAATGAGGATCATCTCAGGGTACACGCTCAAAGGAACTGTATTGTGTCTTAAGGTTACGTTGTATTTTTGCTTCAGTCTCACAAAATGCATGCTTAAAGTATAATAGAAATCAATCAAAAGCTAAAATGTATGGCACATAGTATGGTACAGATATTTCCATCTTCAATATTCAGGTGTGTGGATGAATTTACAAACATACTTATTCAATTTTTTATAATGATCAATATCACAGATATTAAATATAATAAACATGTCAAATTGCATATGTATGATGCAGATGACAGAGGATAAATAAATACATATTATTTGAGATAATGTCTCACTAGCTAGTCTGTGCTGCCTCAAACTTACTATGTTGCTTAGGTTACCCTTGAGTTCACTATGTAGCCCAAGGTAGCTTTAAACTCAGAGCAATACTCAACATTGGCCTGAATTTCAAGTTGGTGCATGGCTGGATTTGATCTTAAGCTGAACACTTTTTTTTATTATTATTTCTAAGCATGCACTTCTTGGTAGAATTTCTTGTTAGCCTTATGCAGTAACATTACACTAGACTGGAATTCATCCCATGCTAGCATTTATGGGGAGTCTATCTTATGCACAGATCGAACCCAAATTCCTATTTTTTCCTTCTTGCCTTTATAAAAAACAGTACCACCCCAGAGTCAGGTTGCCATGGTGAAGTGCATTGTAACTGTGCTAGTTTACTTCCTCCTCCTTGGCCCCTCCCAAGCAACAGATCCTCATACTGAGTTCATCTGAACTGAAGTCTGATGTTCAGCCATCACTTCGCTGCAGGCAGTGACAGCCACACACTTTCATCGGCCAATTCGTCCTCCTTCCGGCAGACACAGCAGGTTAGCAGAGTCCCCAGAGAGGGAAACCATGCCACTCTTCCTATCTGACAGTGTTCTGCAGTGAACCTTATTTATTTATTTTTAAATGCTACCTGCTAGGATATCTTCATGAAGTACATATGTCATTTTTGAGGGGGGCCCAAGGGGACAGCAGCTCCAGGCTTCTTATGTTGCCTAAAGCTGTCAAGACTTTCCTAGTGCGATTGGGTGGTAGCCCTACTCCTTCCTTAGACTTCAAGTTCAGACACTGTTTACTCTGTAAAAAGTAATGTAAACTATGGGAACTGATGTAACAGTAGCTGGGGACAGTCCTCGGGGAGTTCTAATAATGTGAAACTTGAGGTCCTAGATGATATAAGGTGACTGTCTATACAGACTTAAATCTCGGGATAATTCTCCTGCTTCGTTTCTCTGTGACAAGAGTCCTGGCTTCAGCAGCTGAGCGTGTCACTCCAGCAACTTCTGCCACTTTGTTGTGTGATTGGGAATTGATGCTTGACACTGATGAGCTCTAATTTCCCAGTGGGCTTTGGGAAACGGCCTGACAGAGGTGCGGATCACTGTTCTTGCATGCGGGAACTATTTTTATCATTTTTTTCCTGATCAAGAAGGACATTCTAGGCAGCAGTTACTCTCTGTTGGTGTGTTATGTGCAGTTCAGTTCTGAAAATATTTTTTTCTATACCAGGAGTACAGACTGTATTATGTCTGGAAATGATGGGCAGGATGCATATTTAAAATTTACTGGTGAGGGAAGCCAAGCTAAGAAGAGAAAATTTGCCTCTCTACAGTCCTTCAGTTTATGAAATATTCACTTTATATTTGCAAGACTGCTAAGAAGTGTTAGTGTGCAGTATCGTCAATATAGTGGTTTAATGAAAAGAGAAGGGAGGTTTCAAGGTGTTTGTCAACACTATCTGGGGATGTAATTAATACTGGACATGAGCACAGCTTTTTCTGAATCTGGAATGCATGAACCAGACTATGGCACATTCAGAGATTATTAACTGATTCTGAGGATTAGAGATGAGGATATAAGCAACATAAGGGATTATAGGCACCAGGGCAGAACTCTGCAAGATTTAGAGGAAGAATAGGTGAGATATAGTAAATCAACTGGAGGCAAAAATGGAGGGACGTTCAAACTTCCGAACACCCATTTGTAAGTTTCTCTGGTCTAAATGAGAACTATTGGCATTTGACAAGCTTCATAAAATTATATTCCACCATAAAAATATCACTGTGGTTAAAGACCAGCAGCAAAGCTGTACTTAATGAGATCACAGTGCACTTAGTGAGAGCTTTCCTGTGATGATTAAATGTAATTGTTGCAACGATTGTGAGCCGTGATGAGAGAGTCTAGCAAAAAATGTACTTGCACATCCATTGCGACTTTCAAATGTAAAGAATTTTTAAAGTAGATTGGGATGGAGAAGTCAACTGAAGAAATATTGGCAATCAGCACTGTGGATATCCTGCTAAGGGATCTGAATTGAGTAATGAGGAAGCTGGTGCCAGCAGGGCAGAGAGAATAAACTCATTTGGCAGAAACTATTCTTACTTATATGTTTGAAGCACCGGACCACACATAAAACAAAGCACCAAAGCCTCAGAGATGTTTATTGTTTGGGATCCAGCAAAAGAATAGAATAGCAGCCTGTGAACCTGATTCACCTATAGTAAACAGAAGAGGCATTGTAGTGAAGGGCAGAACAGCACCAACCTAGAGTCACTCAGATCCTCAGAGGATCAATGAGGGTGGTGACGAGCTGAGTCCCTGATGGATGTCATATTACATGTGTTGCTTGACAGGGCTGCTACTGCTCTGAAAGACACATATTTCTATCAAGAAACACAGCAATAGCAGGGGTGTCATTGTTTATGAACTGCTCATATATATATATATATACTTTCACTATGAACTCACTAAGTAAGCTAGAGTAGCTGTTCACTGAGACTCAAGTTGGAACTTTGGCTGTAAAAAGACAATGGAGAAGCCAGAGTTAAGAATTGCTAGTAGACTATCTAGGAAACATAGGAAGAAACAGAAAAGTTAATGATTTTGAGACATGGTCTCATTATGTATCCATCCTATGATTTGGCATCTTACCGTTTTCACCTTCTGGGTTCTAGAATTATAGATGTGCACCTCCAAATGAGCCTAAAACTCTCTCTCTCTCTCTCTCTCTCTCTCTCTCTCTCTCTCTCTCTCTCTCTCTCTCTGTGTGTGTGTGTGTGTGTCCATCATTGTGTGTCCTGATAGATATAGGAATGCAGAAATGCATGTGTGTTCACAGGCCAGAAGACAGCTTTAGATTTTCCAAGAACCACTCATCTTTTTATATGAAACAAAGACTTTCATGAACATGGAACTCACCCTGTAGGCTAGGTTGACTGGCCAGAGAGCCCTACGGGTCCACCTGTCTCTATCTCCTAACTGATATCATTGGAAGGAAATGCCAGTATTCTCTGCTTTTTATGTCACTCTTGTAAGGCAAGTGCCTTACCAAATGAGCCAGTTCCCCAATCCTGGGAAATATTTTAGTGGGATAATCATATTGTAATTTTTATTCACATTCTACAGGTAGCTTCATATCAAAAGTTTTATTTAAACATTTTCCAGAAACATCTGAATGTCAATCAATCACGACCCCGGGGCTAATTATACTAAATACTAAATACTGCAGATACACAATTGATCATCAATATCTGTGGGATTGACATTTATGAACTCAGCTAACCTCCGATAGAAAATAAAATCAATAGGATTCAAATGTACAGACTTCTTGTCATCGTTCCCTGAACAACACAGGGTGACGAAGAGAATTGACAATATATTCAACACTCTAATAAATTTGTGATGACCAATGATAAATAAGAAGATGTGAATACATTATATGCAAATCATACCCCACACCACTTCATAGGAGACATGTGAATATCCAGGGTAGCTCGCCTCCAAAGAGAGTTCTGAAACCAGAAGGTTTCAGACTACCTTGGATGCAGAAGGATAAAGGGATAATATTACCCGTGTCACAATGGAGCAAATCTTCAGTGAAACCTGCTCTTCTCCCCTGTCCTATGCAGCCTGCTGTGTTGCTTTGACTTCTACTCCCATTCATGCCACACTGACCTTCTGTCATCAAGCACACGCAGAAACAGTTGCAAATAAGGTTTACTGACCAAACTTTGCCCTCACCTGGACCCCATTTCCACCTTCTGTTGTCTGCTCCTGTTGCATACCTCCAATACCCATCAATATTAAGAATGATGCAACTTTTCCTGGATCACATGGCGACCATTGTTGCTTGCCAAAGTTCCAGCATTTCGACATTGCAGACCACACTTCTTTTTACTTTTATTTTTAATGATTCACATTAGTAATGCCTTTTCTTTTTGGAATATTTGTATGTGCTTTGGTAAAAGATTAAAATGTGTACGATGGTAGCTTCTCAAAACAAAATAATTCTGTGGAAAAAAAAATTACCTGCCACTGTGGAACCAGGAATTTCTACGTACTCTCCTAATTACACCAAGAATAGAAAAGTTAGAGATTTACTAAACACAGATGATCCCAAGGATGAAATTCCTACAATTGAGATCCAGAGCCTGAGGCCATAAAAGTCAAGAGTTGAGTTAACAAACACAGAGAAATCAGAATGGTCCAGCACAGTGGGAAAAGAGTAAGATCTCAGGGCCTTCCCTTTTAAGCAGTTATGAGTGGAACAGTCCCCGTAAAACCGAGAAATCTCCCCAGAAGTCATTTTGCCAAGGTCAGGCATTTGGATAAGGGCCGCCATTCCCAAGGGAACTTGAGGAAAGTTCCTGCTTGTTAAAACAGCCATTCTTCTTATCTCTAGAAAGAGGAACTTATGGCTCTTCCACTAACATATAATTGGTACTTATTGTCAGTGTTAGATTCTTCAACCCCTGCTACCAAGCCACACCCCTGCTCATGCCTCTCTTGCTCCCATTTAATCCTATATAAAAGGTGTAATCTTTTCTCAATCAAATGCTGCTGGCAGTCATCCTGATTCGCCCTCAGATTGTGTCCTCCTTTTCCCCCATGCACTCCGCACATCCTCTTTGAGACCTGAACCCCCTGTCCATGCAGGTCTCAGTCAACAACTCTCTCCATGAACTCTGAGGTTTATTCTTTTGCCCACTTGTATGATCACTGCCTGTCATTATCTCAGATACAGTCTTCTCCCTGCACTCTGACACATGCTCATTCCTTTCACAAGAACTGATCATTTCAACTGCCTGACATGGAAAATGTTTCTATTTTTCATCTTATTTCAGTATAGTAGATTACACAAATGCATTTCATAGAAGTTTATACTGTAGTTTGAGGTTTTCCACCATTGAACTACCTTCCTCTTTCTTACCCATCTCTTCTTTTCCCATTAATTCCCTTTGTTGCCCAAGGCAATTTTGCTTCTACTTTCATGCCATCTGTGCATATCTGATGCTACATATCTCTATGAAATCTGAGAGCCACAGTGGGGAAGCAACATGCTATATTTTCTTTCCGTTACAAACTTAATTCATTGAATCTGACTACATCCCATTGTAATAACTCTACTCAAAAAATTTGACTTTATTCTTCTTCATGGGTGGAGAATTTCACTGTTTATAAACATCTTATTTTCTAGTTATATTCTTGTTTTGATGGACACCTAGCTGTGCTCTGTACTCAGCAGTTGGGAATAGTACAGTGGCAAGCATCTAAGTGCAAGTGTCTCTCTGATGTGTTAATGTTGATCCTTTGGGTAGATGCACAGGGGTGGCATATCTAGACCATTATAGTTCTGTTTCAGATTTTTGAGAAACCTTTATACTAATTTCTAAATTGACTGGATTGGCTTATGTTCCCATAAACAGTATATAAGGGTTTCTATAGTCAGACCATTGTTTTATTTGCTTACTTACTGGCTGTTATTATGACTAAAGAAGATGGAATTTCAATATTGTTGCAAGGAGCAGGCCCTTTTGTTCCATTCCGGCCACCCAGCTAGGTTACACCTGAAATAATCACACCGAAACTGTATTCATTTAAACACTGCCTGGCCCATTAGCTCTAACTTCTTATTGGCTAATTCTTCCATATTAATTCAACCCATTTCTTTTAAATCTGTGTATCACCACATGACTGTGGCTTACCAGCAAGATTCTAATCAGCATCCGTCTCAGGCAGGAGATCCATGGCTTCTCTGAGTTTAGTTCCTTGCAGCCATTTTAAAGCCAAATATGTTTCTTGTTTCTTGTGGGAAGAGGGACGAAGGTAGACCTCAAAGATTTCTGACCAGCCAGCCTAGGCAAAAAGGATGAGCTTCAGGTTCAGTAAGATTTCATGTCTGAAGAAAAATAAATAAGAAAAATGATAGAGAAAAACTTAAGATCACTTCCTCTAGTCTTTCATGTACATGCATGAAAACCATTGGCAAACACATATGTACATAAACCATATATATTATACCCTAACACATACACAGAGGGAGAGAGAGAGAGGAATAGGGGGAGGGAGAGAAGGAGAGAAGGAGGGAGAGAGAGAGGAAGAAGGGGAGGGAGAGAGAGAGAGAGAAGCTAGACACACTTCTTACATTTTTAATGATCGGAAGTCAAATATAATTTCATAGGGCTAAACTTTACTTCCTGCAGAATAAGAGCATGAGGTGGGTGGTTTCCTTGTCTTTCTCAGTTTCTAATGGATTCCTGCATTATTAAAAGGCAACGGTTAACAGCAAGGACTTTGACCTGGCTGAGTTGTGTCATTGCTGAATGACGCCTCCCACATCCCTTCTTATGTTTACTTTATTTTTAATATTTATGTATTTTTATCTATAAGTGTATGTGTGAACCTACCTAGACATATGTGTACCACACTTATGTAGTGCCCACAGAGACCAGAAGAGAGTGCCAGATACCTTGGAAGTAGAGTTATAGACAATTGTAAGGTGCCATGTGGGTGTGAAACTGAAACTGTGTCCTCTGCAATAGCAGCACATGTTTTTAACTGCTAAGTCATTTCTCCATCCTCCTATTTCATATTTAAAGACTTGAACAGTTATGTGGGATCCTTACAAACAGAACAGAATAATCTGAATGGTTTAATGTTAGAGGGTTGATAGGCTAAATTCCACAGTTTTAACATGTGTAATATTTGTTTCTAAGTTATGGGCATCAGTGGCTTTGTCTAATTTTTCCATATTTATTTTTTATCTGTGAAAATGATGAGAATATTTTTAATAAATGATAACTGTGATTACTTCCTTTTGAGGTTTAGAACACATTGCAAGAGAAAATGCAATTTGTTCTAAACCAGAAAAGGAAGTAATTTTTATAGGATGTTTTCCTGTTCCTTTTTATTGTTTTTATTGAGCTATACATTTTTTTTCACTCCCCTCCTTCCCTCCACCCCTCTACCTTCCCTCATGACACCCACACTACCAATTTACTCAGGAGATTTTGTATTCTTCAACTTTTCATGTAGATTAGATCCATGTATGTCTCTCTTAGGGTCGTATTTGCACTCTAGGTTCTCTTGGATTATGAACAATAGCCTGGTTTTTCTTTGCTTGATGTCAAAAAGCCACTTATGAGTGAGTACATACTGTATTTGTCTTACTGGGTCTGGGTTACCTCACTCAATATGGTTATTTTCTAGATCATCTGTTTGCTTGCTAATTTCAAGATGTGTTTGTTTTTTATTGCTGTGTAGTACTCCATTGTATAAATGTACCACATTTCCTTTATCCATTCTTAGGTTGAGTGGTGTCTAGGTTGTTTCCAGATTTAGGCTTTTATGAATAATGATACTATGAACATAGCTGAGCACATGTCCTTGTGGAATGATTGAGCATCCTTTGGGTATATACCCCAAAGTGTTATTGCTGGGTCTTGAGGAAGGTTGTTTCCTAATTTTCTGAGAAATTGCCATACTGATTTCCAAAGCAGCTATACAAGTTTGCACTCCCACCAGCAATGGAGGAGTATTCCCTTTACCTCCAGCATAAGCTGTCATTAGGGTTTTTGTTCCTAGCCATTCTGACAGGTGTAAGATGGAATCTCAGTGATGGTTTGATTTGCATTTCTCTGATGGCTAAGGATGTTGAGTATTTCCTCAAGTCTTTCAGTCCTTTGAAATTCATTTGTTGAGAGTTCTCTGTTTAAGTATGCACCCAAGATTTTTTTTTAAAAAATGGCTTATTTGTTCTTTTGATGCTAAGTTTCTTGAGATCTTCACATATTTTGGAGATTAATCCTCTGTCTGACGTAGGGTTGGTGAAGATCTTTTCCCATTCTGTACACCACCATTTTGTCTTGTACCATGTCCTTTGCTTTACAGAAGCTTCTCAGTTTCTGGAGGTCCCGTTTATTAAATTTTGCTCTCAGTGTCTGCGCTACTGTGGTTATATTTAGAAGTGGTCTCCTGAGCCAGTGCATTCAAGTGTACGTCCCAGTTTCTCTTCTATAAGGTTCAGTGTGTTTGGTTTTATGTTAAAGTCTTTGATTCATTTGGATTTGAGTTTTCTGCATGGTGATAGATATGGATCTATTTTCATTCTTCTACATGCTGATATCCAGTTATGCCAGCACCATTCATTAAAGATGCTTTCTTTTCTCCATTGTATAATTTTAGCTTCTTTGACAAAAATAAGTTGTTCATAGGTGTGTGAATTGCTATCTAGGTCTCTAATTTGATTCCATTCGTCTTCCTGTCTGTTTTTATGCCAATTCCAAGCTGTTTGCATTGCTGTAACTATATTGTCAAGTTTGAAGTCAGGAATTGTGATGCCTCCAGGATTTCTTTATTGTACAGGATTGTTTAGACTATCCTGGGTTTTAAATTTTTCCATATGAGTGTTGTTCTTTTGTGGTCTGTGAAGAATTTTGATGGTGTTTTGATTGCCATTTCATTGAATCTGCTGTTTGATTTTGGTAGGATTGCCATTTTTACTATGTTAATGGTGTAGGAGGTTCTTCTGTTCATGTGTTGCTTTCATTGGCTAATGAATAAAGAAACTGCTTTGGGCCTGATAGGGCAGAACTTAGATAGGCAGAGAAGACAGAACTGAATGCTGGGAGGAAGAAAGCAGAGTCAGAGAGAAGCTATGGATCCTCTTCCTGATATGGACACTAGTTAAAATCTCTAGTAAGCCACTGCCACATGGCAATACACAGATTAATGGAGATGGGTTAAATATGTAAGAGTTAGCCAATAAAAAGTTAGAGCTAATAGCCAAGCAGTGTTTTAATTAACACAGTTTCTGTGTGGTTATTTCAGGTGTAAGCTAGCCAGAAGGCCGGGACAAACAAGGGGCCCTCTCCCTACAACATGTTAATTCTGCCTACCCTATAGCATGGGATATCTTTCCATTTTCTGATGTCATCTTCACTTTCTTTCTTCAAAGATCTAAAGTTTTTGTCCTACAGGTCTATCACTTGTTTGGTTAGAATTACTCCAAGATATTTTATTATATTCGTGGGTATTATGAAGGGTGATGTTTCTCTGATTTCTTTTTCATCCCTTTTATCATCTGTGTAAAGGAGGGCTGCTGATTTTCTAAAGCTAATCTTGTATCTTGCTACCTTACTGAAGGTGTTTATGAGTTGTAGGAGTTCTCTGGTAGAATTTTTGGGGTCACTTATGTATATTATATCATCAGCAAATAGTGAGAGTTTAATTTCTTTTCTGAGTTGTATCCCTTTGATCTCCTTTTGTTGTTTTATTGTTCTAACTAGAATATCAGGTACTTCATTGAATAAATATGGAGAGAGTAGACAACCTTGTCTTGTTCCTGATTTCAGTGGGATAGCTTTGAGTTTCTCTCCATTTAGTTTGACCTTGGGTGTTGGCTTGCTGTATATTGCCTTTATTATGTTTAGGTATGCTCCTTATATCCCTGCTCTACTTTGGATTTTATCATGAATGGGTATTGAAAATTCTCAAAGGATTTTTCAGACTCTAATGAGAAATCATGTTGTTTTTTCTTTCAGTTTGTTTTTCTGTCCTTGATGGTTGCAGTCTTTGATTCTATTTTGTTGAATCAAAATGCAAAACTAGATGGTTTTGAATATTTCTACTCCATACATAAGGGAAAATGATTGGTTGTAATAAAAAAGTAACCTGGCAATTTGTCTGTTCAGTCACACGTAGATATTAGCATAGAAGAATTTATGATTCCCAGGAAGAATGAACAGAGTTGGAGTCAGAAAAGGAGATAAAAAATGAAATGTTAAAATACTTAAATTGTTATTAGCTAACGACTACATGGAATATTTATGTATAAAATATTACATTTAGTCTTCAATTTTCTTCTTTAGAAGAGATAGATATTAGAAGACAATGGGAACTTTGAGAGGATTATTTGTACCCATATTTTAAACTTCTTTCTTTTTTTCATAGTTGTGATTGAGCACATCTTATTAAAAAATTCTTTGGAAAAAGCAAAATGTACGCAAGGTTTTCTGAAGACACTTCTGATAGTTGGGAAATGAGGATGGGCTTATTTGTGTCTCTTCTCTTTGAAATGTAAGGATGGATGGTAAAAACCTGTTGTAAAATACTTCAAACATCTTGGAAGTGGAACCATCAAAATGGAAATTATTATCACTGGAAGCAGTATAAGAGACTCCAACTGTCATTGTCATGGCAGAAAATGGTGATTCATTCACTTGCTTTCTCCTTTGTCCCTGTGGATTGAAAAATGCTTATGAGCTTCTTAAAGTAACTGACAATCTCTCCTTTATAAAAAACTCATCCCCAATTCATATTTCCACTGAAATTTTGTCCAGTGAATTCTATTTTCTCCTATGTATTACCAATTCAAAGTCATTATTTGATAACTGTGCCTACTGCCTTCTGGTTCTCATTCAAGAAGTAAGGCTACATTAAAAAGAAGACAGAGAAATCCTCAGCTAGAACTTTCAATTCTATGCCTTTAAGAAATGGTGAAGGGGGTGATCATAAACTGGAGACCCAGTCATTCAGGGTTTCAAAGAACAATCAGGCAGATGAAGGGTGGTGTCTGCCCATGCCTTTCCCAGTCAATAGTCTGTTTTTGAAGGGATTCTGAAGGGTCACCTATGAGAGTAAGTAATTATCAAAGGAACTGTCACCAAGCATACTCTGTCCTCTGATACTGCCACTTCAGGGAGAGAAACACTTGACCAGATGGATGGTAGGAAGTCACTAAATGCAGTCTTATTAGGTCATTACTACATCAAAGACAGCCAGAGTTTCGTGAGCTTCCCTAAAGCAGTCTAGAAGGTGTGGAAGCCCTCTAGAACAGTAAAGGTATATGTGGTGCAGTGTCTAAAAGCATATGGGAACATGGATGCACCATATATATGTAAGATGTCAGAATGGAGGCTCATGAGCAGTTAAATTTCATCATTAGTAAAATGGAAAACTTCAGTATCTACCTCGTTTCACTGATGTAAAAATTAGAATGAGTACATTTAAATTGCTTATAGTGGACACTGAAAGAATAGATGTCCAACAAACATGAATTAGCATATTATAATATATAATATATAATAATAACATACTGGTTATCAATCTTAATTATAAGAAAAAATAGTATTGGTAAGATCATGTTAGAACATGATGGTCTTTAATTTTTTTACATTTATTTTTTATTTATTTGGAAATTAATGAGAGGGGCATACTATGTCCTGTGTGATGGATTCAAACTTTCCACAATGTCAGTCCCAGGAAAAATTTCAAGTCAGTATCTTTGACAACAAGCTCCTTTAGTTGCTGAACCCTCTCACAGACCTAAGTATTCTCTTTTACCTGGTGTCCTTGGAGCTTATTGTTCCATGAAATGAAAAGAGAAAGAGGATGCAGTAGCCTTCCATGACCTATGAAATTTTACCTCAAGTAGAATTCTATTACACTGGAATAATCCAGTTTAATTCAACTTGGTAATAATTACTTTTAGTAACAATTTAATTTTGATATTGAATATTACAGTTGCATTACCTGCTTGAGGTTCATAATCTACAAAACTCATACTTCCTCCAAATATCTGTTCCATATTATCTTATAACATCATCATTTGTCTTAGTACTATTCTATTCCTGTGAAGAGCACCATGACCAAAGCAATTTATAAAATTAAGCATTTACTTGGGACTTACTTAGAATTTCAGAGGGTGACCAGCATGGTGGGGAACATGGCAACACCAGGCAGGCATGGGATGGAGAAGTAACTGACAATATACATCTTGTCCAAAACAGCAAATAGAAAGATGATGAGACAAACACACACACACACACACAGAGAGAGAGAGAAAGAGAGAGAGAGAGAGAGAGACAGAGACACAGAGAAAGATACTGGGGGGCTTGGCGAAGGCTTTTGAAATCTCAAAGCCAATGACATTTCCTCCAAAAAGACCACACATTAATACGGCCACATTTCTTAGTCCTCTCTAACTGCCTACCAACTGGGAACCAGGCATTCAAATGTGTTAGCCAGTGGAAGACACTCTCATTCAAATCACCAAGACATTTTTGGTTGTTTTATCATGATTGCCTAATTTTAGTAGTAGATGTTTAAAATCTTAGACAAGTTCCTAAGAGAAAAATCTCTACTACATTTGTACTTCCCAGTCCTCTAGTACTATGTTCTACAGAAAGCAAAGAGAGAATAAAGAAGGAAGAACTAGAGAAAGTGAATGACAGGAGACAGAATATGTCCAGAGTTAAGAGTTTGTGACAGTGGTGCAGTGTTACCTGGGAACATGTGCTGGCATGTAAAAGTGAAATTACATAATTCAATAGTAGAGATGGCATGGGTACTTTCGTCTTGAAGCTGAGTTGGTGAAGTGAGTTGGTCAAGCCTTTACATAGTAAGGAACAGACTCAGGCATGGACAACATATCTGTTTGAGGTCTAGGCGATGCACTGTAAGTATGGTGTTTTATTAAACATGACACCTATTCTGCTAAACTCCCACTTCACATTTCAAGGTAACTGGACAGAAATCAGAAATCATCCATTTGAATAAGCATTCAGCACTTTGGATAAGTTATCCTAAGTTTAACATCCTCCTTATCAGTAACAATTTAATTAAGAAGAAAATTATTATTTCAATGAAATTCATTATTATCTCCTACTTTGGTTTATGTGTTTCAGGTTTTACATATGAAACCTTCCACTCAATTGCTACAGAGATATTCTTCACAACTGTCCTTTAATGATGCCTAATTTGCTTACATTGACACAGGTCCCTTCACATAGTAGGGGATAAAGTTCATCTTGAACACAAGTGAATGAGCTTTTCTCAAAGCCCTCTGAGGACTGGCATGTCCTGCATATTGATTCATGATGATACCTGCTGTATTATGTTTTTGACAAGACTTTTTTTGTTCCTTCTTTCTCCCTTTTATTTCCTGATAGGCGTTAGTTACTTTTCTCATTGCTGTGAAACAATATATGACAAAAAGCAAATAGAGAAAGAATGTTTTGTTTTGGTTTGAGGGGATAAAATCCATCATGGTGCAGAAGGCATTATGGCAGGATTATGAGGCAGCTGTTCACATTGGATCTTCAGGCAAGAAGTAGAAGCAGATGGGTTCTGGGTCTCAGTTCATCTATCTATCTATCAATCTATCTATCTATCTATCTATCTATCTATCTATCTATCTATCTATCTATCTATCATCTATTCCTTGCTTCCTCTCTCTCTCACCTTTTTTATTCAGTGTAGGTCAGAAGTCCAAAGTAGGGCACCATCCATATTTAGAGAGAACCATTTTGAAACACACTCACAGATACCAACAGGTTGTCTCCTTGTTTCCTAGGTGAGACTAATCCACTCAAGTTGACAAGTTCCAGTCACAGTTATCTATCGAGGATAGAGTACAGCTTTTTAAGTGCACTGATATCTGGTGATTCATAATTTCTCCCAAATCCCTACTTCTTTCTCCTTTCCATAGTAAGGAGAAGTAACCTTGACAAGAATAACAATCATTTCTCAAGAACGCTGTGCTTCCAGACCTGAAAAGGCTATTTGTCTCTTTTGCTCCTTTGGTCATTGAAAATTTAGTACTATCTTCTTTTTGTTTGTTTGTTTGTTTGGTTATATAGCCATGCTGGAAGTGACTGTGTAAAACAAGTGGCCTTGAATTCACAGAAATCCAACTGCTTCATTCTTTTAGGTTTTCCCTTAATACCTCAGTGAAGAAATCTGATGAGAATGAATGCTTGAGTCCCATAAATGTTACTGTATAAGTCAATTAAATAGACAATACCTGTGTGGTCAAAAGTGGGGAAATATGAAGATGGAGAGGAAGACAGTGAAAGGAAGTTAAAAGTCCTTAATGTGGAAAGTAACTGTGCCACTAGATAGTTAAAGCTTGAAGAATGCCTAATGAATTTTATACACATTACTGCTTTTCTCATCAAGAGATGAAAAACCAGAAATGAATGTCTACCTCTGAGAAAGGACAAATGCTTTTGCAATTACTTGTCAGCATTGCCAGCCAGAGTCAGTGGTAAGCTAACAGAATATATCATACGTTATTGCCCTAAAAAGTACAGATGAAGCAATTTAATGTTAAATGTCTCTTTTACAAAGAAAGGAAGTGGAATACAATTAGTGAAATAAATTATATTTGCAGGTAGAGATGGTCTAATCATTAAAACTGGGTAGAGTTACATCTCTGCAAATTGATCTTTTCTCACAAGTAAATCTAGTGGATAATGTTGCCGGATTGTGACCCCTGTGAGGTTTGTATTGATGCTACTAAAACACCATTCAACATGGGGTAATATAGCGTTGTGTTGGACAGTAAAGACCTTGAAGCAAGAAACTCTAAATCCAATTTCCAATAACCAGTCTCCAATACTTCCAAATCTGCTGTTGAGCCAATTGAGGGGGAAAGAAGTGAAGGATGTCAACACCAGTAATATTGAGATATATTTGCTGTAAAATTGTGCTAGTGCACATAGTAATGGCTGTACACTAATAACATTTCCCAATTAAATAGCACTTTTCTCCCAAGGAGTTCAAAGTACTTTCCATACTGTATTGAGAAATCCTGTGATTCAATGAGAGTAAAAGCTTCCATATAAACCATGGGGGAAAAATACATTTCATATCAGGAGGATATGACTTTTAAAAAGCTGAGAAGCAGCAGTATTCAGTCTTGTGAGCCATGTCACCGAGATGCCTGCCTATTTCTGACAGAGTCACAAATTCAAGGTCAGAAGATTTGGTTATCCTCAATATCATTGCTCCAAGTAATTATTTGTTCCTCATTCTGCCTCCACTGACTGCTGAAGTAACCAAGCCTACTTTCGTAAATGCCTTGGTCTCCTTACCTTTAAATTAAAGGTACTGAATGTTTCCATGTATGCATGCAGCTATATCGTAAGTTTAAATAGCTCCTATTTGATTGCATGAGTAGAATTGTCAGTGCCCTTTCAGTGCACATGCATACATGGATATGAGTGTGTGAAATTTAGAATACATTCAGTTGAACAAAATTATGACATTTAATTGGTGGTTGGGTTGAAACACTAAAAATCTATCTTGGCAACTTTACTAAAGTATTTTATTTCTTACATTTATGATAGAAAATATTTTGAGATGTAGAGAACATTAGGTTAGTGAGAGACATTGTTATTAACCTAATTTCTTTTTATCTCTCATTATGGATCCATCATCCATGAATTTACTGCAGAGATGGAGTAATAAACCAGAGATTCATTGCACTGGAAGAGAAAATGAATTTTCAAAATGAAAGCTCTCTATGTAGCACTGTTTCCTTCCACCCCTGAAGTATTTCTGTATCCGTTGAATGTTTATCACTTGTAGAAAAGTCTCTCTTCTTTCCTCTCTCTGAATTTAAATTCTACATTATAACCCCACACTATATTTAGTGATGCAGACCATGGGTTCATCTCTTGTGAAGATAATTTGTCTAGGTAGTAACTACTAATTTGAAACTGAAATTAACATGTCTGGTTTCTGATTTACCTTTATCGCTACCTGCAGACAGCTTGGCAAGTCATTCACACTTTGTACTTTGTTGGTGACACACTCCAGAAAACAGAGCAATATAATTTAAAAGGATTTTTGGTTTATTTGTTTTAATCTTATTATTTTACATGTACTGCTGTTTTGCCAGCATGTACTTTTGTGCACACTGTTTGTACCTGGTGTCTACAGAGGCCAGTAGAGGGTATTAGAAACCCTGGAACTGGAGTTACAGGTGGTTGTGAACCATCAGTGAACTGGGACTCAATCCTGGGTCCTCTGTAAGAGAAGTTAGTGATTATATTTGCTGAGCCATCTCTCTAATCTCCTGTGAAAGATTTCTTTAAGAATTACGTTAATAAAGTAGAAAACATTTATGTAATCATAGATTATTTCTTTTTTGATTTTGTTTTTGTTTTTTATTATTTTTATTGAGCTCTTCATTTTTCTCTGCTCCCCTCCCTACCTCTCCCCTTCCCTCTTCCACCTTCTCCCAAGGTCCCCATGCTCTCAATTTACTCAGGAGATATTGTCTTTTTCTCCTTCCCATGTAGATTAGATCTATGTATGTCTCTTTTAGGGTCCTCATTAATGTCTAGGTTCTCTAGGATTGTGAATTGTGGGCTGGTTTTCTTTGATTTATGTTGAAAAACCACTTATGAGTGAATGCATGTGATAATTGTCTTTCTTTATCTGGGTTACCTCACTCAAAATGATGCTTTCTAGCTCCATCCATTTTCCTGCAAAATTTGAGATGTCGTTGTTTTTTTCTGCTGTGTAGTACTTCATTGTGTAAATGTACCACATTTTCCTTATCCATTCTTCAGTCAAAGAGCAATTAGGTTGTTTCCAGTTTCTGACTATGACAAACAATGCTGCTATGAACATAGTTGAACACATGTCTTTGTGGCACGATTGAGCATCCTTTGGATATATACACAAAAGTGGTATTTCTGAGTCTTGAGGAAGGTTCTAAGAAATCGCCACACTGACATCCAAAATGGCTGTACCAGCTTGCATTCCCATCTGCAATGCAGAAGTGTTCACTTTACCCCACAACAAAATAGCATAAAATATCTCAGAGTAGCTGTAACCAAATAAGTGGAAGACTTGTATGACCCTGAATGAATGGTACTCAACTTCATATGGAAAGGCAAAAAAACCCAGGATAGCTGAAATAATCCTGTACAATAAAAGAAAATCTGGAGGCATCAGAATCCCTGACATCAAACTCTACTACAGAGCTACTAAAAACAGCCTGGTATTGGCATAAGAACAGACAGGAGGACTAACAGAACCTTATCGAGGACCCGGATATTAATGCACACATTTTCGAACACCCTATTTTTGACAAAGAAGCAAAACACATCAAATGGAAAAAAGAAAGCATATTTAACAAGTGGTGCTGCCATAACTGGATATCAACATGTAGAAGAATGAAAATAGACCCATATCTATCATCATGCACAAAACTCAAGTCCAAATGGATCAAAGATCTCAACATAAAGCCAGCCACACTGAACCTTATAGAAGAGAAAGCGGGAAGTACACTTGAACGCATTGGCACAAGAGACCATTTCCTAAATATAAGCTCAGTAGCACAGACACCGAGAGAAACAATTAATAAATGGGACCTCTGGAAACTGAAAAGCTTTTGTAAAGCAAAGGACACGGTCAACAAGACAAAACAACAGCCTACAGAATCGGAAAAGATCTTCACTAACCCCACATCAGACAGAAGTCTGATCTCCAAAATATACAAAGAACTCAAGAAATTGGTCATCAAAAGAACAAATATTACAATAAAAAAATGGACTACAGACCTTAACAGAGAACTCTCAACAGAGGAATCTAAAATGGCTGAAAGACAATTAAGGAAATGTTCAACATCCTTAGTCATCAAAGAAATGCAAATCAACACAACTCTGAGATTCCATCTTACACCTGTAAGAACGGCCAAGATTAAAACACTGATGACAATTTATCATAGATTATTTCTGAGTGTTAGATTATTTGCTAACCAATGGTCTTACCAAAGTAGAGTTGCTTTACTAAATACAACCTACTAGTTGATTTAGTTTTACAGAAATAGCTGGAGGTGAATACAAAATTTGAAAAGCAATTCTACAGAACATGGCAAAATGGCATGTAATATTTGAAATCCCTATCATCTTGATTATCTGCCCTTATATATGTGACATATATATTTCCCAGATGGGAAGATGGAGTTGGGAATACTTGTTAAAGTAACATGCAACAGTGATAGGTTGATGTGCAAGCTATTTTCCTAATGGTAATGAACCACATCCACATTTGATTGATAACCCTATGAATTTAATGTTTGTAAATCATAGCCATAGGAAAATTTACCCACAAGCATGTTTCTCTGGAATTGAATGAGTTATTATTTACATATGTAGTTTTGTGCACTTCAGACACACGTTCCATACAACAGAACACTGTTAAACTCATCAACAAGTTCTTTGAATAGCACTGGCATTTTTTGACAGGTCTCATGAACTGTAGGTGGGTCTCAGATTCTATATTCAGTTAAGTATGTCTTTGAACTTCTGATTCTTTGTCTCACCTATAAGTGTCATGGCAACAGCTGTATACCACCAAGCCTGGTTTAATTCAGTACTGGGGAGGGAACCCAGTACATCTTGGACTATTAGGCAAGCACTCTGTCAAAGGGCCATATCATCAGCCTTGAAGAGCTTTTTGATATTCATTTTCCTTTCTTGTATTCAGCAACAATGTTTTGATAAACAATGTTCTATTACAATATATGGATTTGTGTTCTTATTTTCTCTGAATACTTTGAATATTTGAGAGTTAAAAACAGTTACTCTGATTATTAGAAATAGTTTTACAACATAATTCTGGGATACTTGGTTCTTGTCGAGATTTTACAAGCTTTGAAAATGTTCTTAATTTTCTGTGAAATTTTGGCCTCTTTTTGTTGTTGGACAAAAATTATATATTAAAACCCACAGTTCAAAGGGAAAAGCAGTTATCAAAACTCAATATACAAGGTGAGGCAGAATTTGCTTCTCTGAACTTACCTGTGAAATAGAGAGCCTGTGGAGATGTTTCATCAGCCCGTCAGAAGGATTTCTCCTCTACTTACACTGACTCATGGAATCGGGAGAGGTCAGAACAGAACTTGGATTCATGGAGTGATTTACCTGACATGTAATCTAACATGAATCCAGAGAAGACCATGCTTCTCTTCAGGGATCCAAGTTGATTGAATTCAACTTTCTCTTTAGGTCTGTCTAATATGCCAGAATAAACACAGTCTTAAGTTTCAGAAATTGTAATGAAATGTTAACTTTTTCACATTCCATGAAGGTTTCTCTCTATATATATATCTTTTTTCTTGATTTTTTTCAAGACAGGGTTTCTTTATGGCCATCTTGGAACTCTGTAGACCAGGCTGGCCTCAAACTCATAGAGATCCTTCTGCCTCTGCCTCTAGAATGTTGAGATTAAAGGTGTTCACCACCACTGCCCTGCCCATGCTGGTCTCTTGATCTTCCATCTGGTGAAGAACAGTCCAAGAAATATCAATAATTGATATAACACCAAAAATATTCTGTAGTATCTATTGCAAGCTGTGGATTAACTCTACTATGTCCTAGGGATAGACTTGCAGCTCTAATCAATCATTTCAATGTTAATTTTTGTTTCTTCTAACATGTAAATTTAAAGCATATATTTCTTGGTTCACACATCCTTGAGAAGTTTGCCTATGGATGAACTGCAAGATGCCTAAGAGATACAGCTACTGTCTTTTTCTACACCCAAGATCCAATGTCCACCGTTAAAATAGCATCCACATCTTGTAGCAGTTTTAGCAGATAGTTCTATATTACATTTTCCAAAATGACAGTATAATCAATCACATCTGCTACATCTCCTCTAGTAACCAACCTAAAGATCTATATGCTGAAAAGAATCCAGAGTTTTTGATTTCCAAATTGCAACTGCCCTTGAAGTTGTAATCAAAACAGTACCAACATTTTTTTTAAAAAGAAAAGAAACAAAAAAAGTAAAATCAATTGGAAAAAAGTCTATAATGTCTTATGATTTACTTTTTATTTATTAATATTGACTATAGTAGAAAAGAAAAATGAAGGCCCATGAACACGGATCTGCAGGAGGTATAAGCAGACAGGAGCTGTAACCACCACTCTTCGCTTTGAACTGTCTTCTTCCTGCTAGCAATCTTTATGCATATTATAAATTTTTAGATTTTTTTTTTGCTAAGACCAAGCCTCTCATATATATCTGCCAAATTGTACATACAAAATACATGTGTGCAACACAATGCATCTCTATGGAAGATTAATTAAAGTTATTAAAATTAGGAGGCTTTTTAGGGTAGCAGGGGAGGTACATACAGAAGTGTGGTGGGTATAATAACAATAAGGATGTGTGAATTTAACCCAAATACTCTTTAATGTACTTAATTCAATGTATAATTATGCATATTTATATGCATATAATATGTTATGTTGACGATATGTTATGTTGACGATGGTGTTCCCTCCAAGAGAAAACAACCTAACAAAAAC
This sequence comes from Ondatra zibethicus, assembly GCA_004026605.1. Lineage (NCBI taxonomy): Eukaryota > Metazoa > Chordata > Mammalia > Rodentia > Cricetidae > Ondatra > Ondatra zibethicus. Next base: position 15,890 of record PVIU01003784.1, on the reverse strand, counting down.
ACAATACCAAGCATTAAAAGTCTTATTTTGAGTTGTTGGTCAGAAACTTGAAAATATATCTATTGAAGTCCCCTTTGGTTGCCCATAATAAATGGAAAGTCAAGTCTTTATTACATTTTAGAATCAGGGTCCAGAGAAGCTTGCAGTAGAGCTGTCCTAAATGCTTTTTCCCAGAGAACCAGCTTTTATGGTACCAGAAGGCAAGCTTCCAAAGAAGGGAGGCAAACAACAACATTGCCCACTTATAAAGACTATGAACCTCATCATCAACAAGTATGGCATAATAACCCTATGGGTGCAGTTATGGCACGCACCTTGGCAGTAAGGAAACACCCTGCTATTGAATTTAAGACACACACAACAGAAAGAAAGCCTTGGATGATACTGGAAACCTAGCTAACTACTCAGTGCTAGTGAAGTCATGGTTGCTGGAGGAGAATCTGCAACTGCAAATTTACTAAACCAGCACGATCCTTAACAACAGTCTATAAAAATTTCCTTATGCTTACAGATAAGTGTAGTTTTCACTTTTCATCAAGGAAACTTCTTTTTGAAACAACACTACATAAAATCACAGCCAATCAAAAATACAAGGTTGTAGAGGCCAATCCCAATGGATTCATCTAAAAACTACTGTCATACCTAAAGCTCAGGTAACACTGCAGAAGAAGCAGTGGGGAGACTGTAAGAGTCAGAGGATTATGGAGTATGCCATGAGATTGTGTCTCCTAGTAATGACAGAAGCTATATAAATTCTCACCAACATGACTGTCCAAACATGAGCTGGAAAACAGGATGATGCAAAAGAATACACCGATGTTGATGAAAAGAAAAACCCACGAGGCCTCAACTTCATCCATAGAACTATAGGCAACTGAGGAAAGTTGGGAGCTGGAGCGATAGTCTTCTCCAGGGAAGAGCACACTAATTATTTGTTCAATCTAAATATTTAGCCATGTAAATACATACAAGGATTATTACATGAGCTAAACAAGTCATGTTTAGGAATATATGTATACATGCACATATATATGTATACACACATACACACACACACATATATATATACATTCATGCAATAACACTTAGTGAAAAAGGAAGTCTATGAATTTGAAGGTGAGTATGGAGGAGTATATGAGAGGCTTTGGGGTGGGAAAGAGAAGAGAGAATAGATTGTTGCTAAGGATTATGCTGGTTTAGTAAATTTGTGGCTGCAGATCCTCCAATAACCATGACTTCACTAGCACTGAGAAACTACATTTTATTATTACCTAGTTGTTTATTGCCTAGTTATCTAGTGATAGTTGCATTCTATTTTTACCTCAAAAATAAAAGAGCAAAATTGAAACTCTCAAAAATTTGAGTATTAATATCATTTTCCTAATTACTGGAGCCAGCAGCATGTCTATAGTTAAACTTTTGATTATTTTTGTGTATTTGTTTATTTCCATTTTGCTCCAGTTTCCATATCTATGCTCCTGGTGTCATCTGTTCACTTCCCTGCCTCTGTTTCCTGTGGTCCTACTTCTTTGTTTTATGAATGTTCTTCGTGAAATTTGCATCTTTTCTTTGGTCACACAATTTGCTTTATCTAAATTTTCAGTTAATTTTATGCCTACTGCCACATATCTGAGTTTTTACTACTGTAGGAGGAACAAGGAGCTATTCTCTACCCTATCTCACCTGGAGCACACAGACACCCCATAAATGGTATTGTCATTTCACAGTCTTCTTTCTTTATAAGAATTTCTAGTTTGGCATAAAACATGTTGCCTCAATATTCATGAGCATATGGACAGCTTTAACTAGACTGTGTGGCTTGTGAAATAATAAAAAAAGAGCATAAAGTCTAGAGAGAGGTTGAGGAGGTAAAGTCATGGGAAGAGATGCAAGGGTAATGTGAGCATGAACATGACTTAAAAATACACTGAACACATACATAAAGTTCTCAAAATAATTTAAAATATTAAAGTTAAAACAAAACATTGAGTAAGACAGGCAGCTCCATTCTGATTCAGAGAGAAGACTAATAAGTCAAACAGTTTCCGGAGACTTTAGATTTACCTTTCAACCCAAATTTCATCACTCTGTCATACAAATTCTCTACATGAGAAACAGATAACTCCACATGGAATATGTCATAGAAGGCCTGAGAAAACACCTAAGTCTCAGAGAAAATTGCAGAAGAGGGGGAAGTAAGGTTGTATGAGCCAAAGGACCAGGGAATGTGCTGTGAGGCTGTATCTCCTAGGAATGTCAGAACCTGAATCCACAAAGTCTCATTAACCTGGCTGTCTGCACAAGAGCTGAGCATGGACAACAACAATAGACATGTTAACATGGATCAGAGAAAGATGATAAGTCCACAACATGTCACAGAAAAGTGTAGACCCCTGGTGAATCTTAAAAAAATAAGATATAAAAAAAAACAACTACCTTTTTTCATTACACTCCAATCCCAGCTCCCACTCCCACCTGCCATTCCCACTTCCTTTTCCCCACCCCACCCACATCCACTCCTCAGAGAATGTAAGGCACATCGCTTTGGGGAAGGTCCAAGGCCCTCCCCACTATATCTAGGATGAGCAAGGTATCTATCCAAAGAGAATGGGTTCCAAACTTCAGTACAAGCAGCAGGGACAAACGCAGGTGCCACTGCCAGTGGCCCTGTTGTCTGCCAAGTCATACAACTGCCACCCACATTCAGAGGGTCTAGTTTAGTCCTATTCTGATTTGTTCCCTGTCTGACTGGAGTTGGTGAGCTCCCATTAGTTCAGGTAAACTGTTTCTGTGGATGTTCCCATCATGGTCTTCACCTCCTTGCTTGTATTCTCATTCCTCCCACTGTTCAAATGAGCTTCGGGAGCTGAGTCCAGTGCCAGCTGTGGGTCTCTGCCTCTGCTTCTATCAGTTGCTGGATGAAAGTTCTATGGTGACAATTAAGATATTCATCAATCTGACTGCAGAGCAAGTCCAGTTTGGGCACCTTCTCTTCTACTGATTAGGGTCTTAGCTGGGGTCATACTTGTAGACTCCTGGGAATTTCTCTAGTACTATGTTTCTTGCTAGCTACTGGGGAATCTCTTAAAGCAGAAAAAAATCATTTTCCCCAGGAAGTAGTATACAAATTGATTATCTAATACTAAATGGTCAACCTTGAAAACACACATACAAATAACATTATACTGACTGAATAGGTTGTGTTTATGTATTTAGGAATATATGTAATGTACATATATATATGCATATACACATGTAGCAGGAATTTACAACATGAATTTGAAAGAGAGAAAGAAAAGATATATGGGAGGGTTTGGAAGGAGGAAAGGATTGGGGGAGATTATGTAATTATATTGTAATTTCAAAGAGTAAAAGAAGTAATTTTTAAAAAGCACAGGAAAGTCTAGAGCGGTTTCCAAATATGATTCTACATGAGAATGTCTTAGGACATATAGAAAAGCAAGCTTCACAGACAGCTCTCCTGAGATTCTGCCAAAAATTAAGATGTGTTTAAAACATATACATAGCTCTCCCCATATCACTGAGACCAAACACCTGTCAGAAACAAAGGAAGGAAAGAAGCATTTACTTGGGTCTATAGTTTCTAATTTATTGTGGAGGGGAAAATATGGCCCCTGACAAAGTTCAGTTCGTGGTGGATGGAGCTTTTAGCATAGCTGGTCCATCTCTTAGAAAACATGGATGCAGAGAACTGCCGGGAACAATACACAGCACCAGAAATCCACCTCAGCTAGTTAAGCCAGAATCCTAAATATTCCAGAACTACTCAAATCCATGTGCCTAACTAGGAACCAAGGGCTCAAATACTCTAACTTGTGGGGACATTGGACACTCAGATCCAAACTGTTAGCTTTGCTAAAGCCAATTAATCAACTTGTAAGCATATCTTCTGCCTGTTAGTTACTTTTCTCACCTGTAAAAATGAGGTGATAAGATTTAACATAGTCAAATCTAGGTTCCCTCTAAAATGATAATGTCTATCATATCACTTTCCTCAGAAATCCATAATCTGTAATCTATTGAATGAACCAGCAGACTCACTTAGCATTAGGGTCAATGTGACCTTCAGCTCAGTACTAAAGAAACTAAGTTGAATCTGGGCACTTTCACAAAGAGTTTGCAGTGATTGCAAGATTGGAAAGGCAGCTAAACTACCTTTAATCTTTTTGAGTTCTTATATTATTAGTGCTATTTTCCACTATTAAAATATAAACTACATAAAGACAGAGACAGACAGTGTCTGGTATTTCTTTCACACATCATTTATATAAAATAAATGTGTTATGAGTGACTAACATTATCTTAGGGCTGAAAAGAGAGATAGAACCAGGAGAGAAAGAAATGATAAGAATTTATACCAACTAAATATAATTTAAAAATATAAATGATATGAACAGGCCAGATATGCAAAAGCAAGGGTAGTTAATCTCTCTAGTAGGTGGCCAAGGGATTGTGAATTTTCTCTTCTCTGTTTCTCCCTATCATTCCAAACAATGAGCTTATCTATAGCTCTGTGGTGGTTTTTAAATAAACATTGTATGAAGGGATCTTGACTGATGAAGCAGAGGAAAGAAAGCTTTCTTCTGTGGTTGGGCTGCTTATTGGGGCATTTCACATTATTTTAGATAGTCGCCTTTCCAAAGTAAATTGATATTCACTCTCAAATTTCTGTCAGATAGTAGAGTAAATGTGTGAAAAAACCCTAAACTTTTGTTTACATCAGAAGATTAAATAAGCAGTGTGTAAGAAGTACTAGAATATTCAATGGAGGAGTTATGATAGATAAGCTGTCGACGAGAACTCATAAAACACTCAATGATTTTTTAAAAAGATAAATAAATATAAAGCCTTATCTTTTGATGTGAAGTCTGTTGCAACTTCTCTTTAAATATGTATGAATAAAACTTTTTCAGTTAATGCAAGCCTTCAAACCACAGGAAGGAGTGATCATTCACATGAGGCTAGTAAAGCAGTAGATGAAGAAAAAAAGTGGAGTTGTTGGTGTGTCCTAGAGAGTATTTGGGGGAGGGGGAGGAACATAGCTCAAAAGTAAGCTTTTATTCACAAAAGAATTTCTATGTCCCTTTAAAAATATATATAGAAATAATAGATCTGCTAATCAGTTTGATATTATAGATATGGTGCTTTGAAAGGAAATGACTCCCCAGAAGAGTGGCACTATTAGGAGGTTCCATTAGGCTTTGTTGGAGTAGGTGTGGCCTTGTTGGAGGAAGTGTGTCACTGTGGTCTCATATATGCTCAAGCCACATCCAGTGGTACAGACAACTTCCTGTTGCCTTCGAGCCAAGATGTAGGATTCTCAGTTGTCTCACCATCGTGATAATGAACTAAACCTCTGAAAATTTAAGCTGCCCCAGTGAAATGTTCTTCTTCTATAGAAATTGCCATGATCATGGAGTCTCTTCACAGGAACAGAAACCCTAAGATAGAAGTTGGTACCAGGAATTGGGGTAATTCTGTGATAGGCCTGACCATGTTTTTGTTAGAAGGAATATGGACCTTGGTCCTATGGATTAGAAAAATAGTTGAATGCTTTAAGTGCTGCTTGAGGGTCCATCTGAGTAGGAACATGAAAGACAGTGGTGCTAAGTGTGATTTGAATTGTAGGTGCCTGGATTAAAAGGTTTCAGAGAAGAAGAATGTTAATCTGTGGCCTAGAAAACACTTTGTGATATATTGGTAAAGAATATGGCTGCTTTTTGCTCTTGTCTCTTGCCTAAAGAGTCTGCCTGAGACTAAAGTTAATAGTTTTGGTTTAATTCTGTTGGCAGAGGAAATCTTAAAACAGCCAAGTGTAGACTCCATTGTATGGTTACTAGTGCTAACTCATAGGTTATTTTTAAACATAAAACAAAGAAAACCAGCCCACAAACCACAATCCCAGTGAACTTAGATAACAATGAGGACACTAAGAGAAACTTACATAGATCTAATCTATATGGAAAGTAGAAAAAGACAAAATTTCCTAAGTAAATTGGGAGCATGGGAACTTTGGGGTAGGGTTGAAGGGGGGGAGGGGCAGGGAGGGGAGCAGAGAAAAATGTAGAGGTCAATAAAAATCAATTAAAAAATGAAAAAACAAAAAGAAAATATTAACAAGAGTACATGAGCTGATACCGCAGGACAACTTCTGCTTCCTTTTTGTCACATGACTTTTCTCTGACCTTTCTGTTTTCCTTCTAAGTGTGATAGGCAACACTGTAAGCATGCATGAGGGCAACCTTTGGAGACCACAAGTTAGAGATGTTAGAATCCTCTTGGGTTCCAGGAGAAAACATGCTGTCATTTTCAAATCCTTACCTTAGGTGCTATATCAAAGAAAATCAAGTTGATGACTTTATTTTTTAGATGAATGACATCTTTTAAAATATTAATTCTGCATATTTTTGTTATGGTGATATTGTCAGCACTACACTAAATGATGAATAATAAAACATTCTCCAAGTGAATGCACAGATATTTGCATAGACTCCTGAGCTAAAGAACCTTTATAGTAAATATTAGGAATAAGTCTAAAGGAAACAAAGATAAGTGGGATTGTGACATTGATTTCTTTGAAGACCTTAGAGACAGGATGATTGGGCAGAAGAATAAACAATTTGGAAAAGTTTTGAAACAGAATGGGAAAGTACTCTACTGGAAATGACTGTTCTAATAAAAGGGAAGGGAAGACTATTCCATTCTTACCAGTGCCCCTAAATCACCTTTTGCTGATATATATGATATATATATATGTATATATGTGTGTGTATGTATGTATGTATATATATATATGTATTTCTCACCAAGCAAAAAATATGTTCTTATTTCTCATAGATTAAGGTAAAGTCTGTGTTTTGTGTAACACTGGATGGATAAAGTTTAATTCTTATCTTTAGCTGCAGCAGTGTGATTACAAAGTCACAGGAGTTTATGAAATTGATGGATAAGTAGAATAGTGTTGAAAGAGCAAACACATTGGGTATTAGGGCAACATATGGAGGTAAGAACTATTCTCATTTTAAGATCAGGAGATTTTCTTATTTTTTAAAAATTATTCACTTTAATTTTAAATTATAATATAATTACATAATTTCCACCTTGCCCTTTCTCCCTCTAAACCTTCCCATATACCTCTTCATGTGCTCCTTCAAATGAAGCTATCTTCTTCTTTTGTTAGTTGTTCCTGCATGCATGTTTTTACATGTATATACATATATATTCCAACATATAACCTGCTTGATCAATATAATATTACCAGTAAGTAGGATTTGGGGGCTGATCATTTGTTACTGAATTTCTTTTAAGATGTGAAGTGGGTGACCATGTAAACAAAGAGTGGAAACAGCTTTAAGACTATGAAATAAAAATAATGGAATAAATAATCAAAAATTTTAAAAAGTATTAGACCAAAAGATGAGGAAGAGCAAAACATAAAATGTCAATATTATCAGCAGCTGAGAAATGTGATATTCCTGAGTGATGAACCACAGTAAATTTTGCATCAGAAACTCAGACCCATATGTGAGTGTATACACACACATGTGTACACGCACACGAACATGCGTACCCATTTCCTCAGTTACGAGTCACCTTACATGTTGGTGATGTTTAGTTCCTCTGTACTTTTCTTTCCAATTTTGTTTCTTTAAAAATAATACATAATGGCTCATTAGTAAGTTCATTGACAGAAATTTTGATTAAATGTTGATTAAACCCTAAATATATTTTTAAATTATTTCTAGACTAGGGATTTTAATCAATCCATTAGATTGAGGGTGGCATGAGAGAACAGGAGCCATATACCTATATCTTAAAACAACCTCTCAATCTGTTTTTCCAGAGCTGATGATATGAAGTCAAGAATAAATTTACAGAGACCAACTTCAGATACTTGCAAGAACTGATGGTGGTTTTTAAGCTGAAAGCCTATAAAACTCATGTGAAAAGACAAATGAGAAGAAAAGCCAAGTAATGAGTTGACCTTCAAGATATGTTTCAAATATATTTTCAAAGGATTTCTCAGTACCAATGGTGGAGACAGTCATACCTTTCTACAGGTATCCAGTACCACATTTATTATTTCCTGCTAAAATGGCTCACAATTTGCAGCATATCAGAGCTAAAGGCACAGAAGAACATCAAGCACTGTGTAGAAATGGAGCCTAATATTACAGCAGAAAAGGTACTTAGTGTGACCTCAGCAGCAAGGCATGCATCATCTACCTTTGTTGGGAAGACTGGTACTGCCTTTGAATCCTTCCATGCAGACCTTTCCCCTCTAAGTAAATAAGAAACCAAGGTAGGTGGGGGAGATGATGGATGGATGGATAGATAGATAGATAGATAGATAGATAGATAGATAGATAGATAGATAGATAGATAGATAGATAGATAGACAGACAGATACTTCAGAAAGGCAACCATTCAGAACTGAGTTGTGGTGGAAAGAGAAGATGAAGAATAAGCTATCACAGAGACAAAATTAAGACATCAAGAAAGGAATGGAAAAGCATTCCTTTACTTTGTCACTTATACAAAACTATCTCCTGAGATCCATCTTAATAAGCATGAAAACTTCCCTGTTTCTCTTTAAAAATATTGCCATCTTGTTTGAAATAAATACCTATGCTTGGGGTTCTTGTTTCTTTGCTTTTCCGTCCAATTTTCTTGCTTATTGTTTCCTGCTTCAGGCTCCTTTACAGCCTTTTCTCCTTAGTTCCTTTTCTAGACTCATCTAATCTCTGGCCCTGATCATAGATCGTACCTAGATAATATGACCCATAACTGTTTCTGCAGCTCTTTCTCTGCCTCACTTCCAAGATCACTCTCTTATATTACCATGATGGTTTACCTACAAGCGTTCTTTAACATGACCTGTCCTAAGAGGACAGAGTTCCTCTTTGCCTCAGTAAACTTCATGTAGGAAATGCATTATGGCCCCATCATCACTCAGAGACCCATGTGAGTCCGTCAGAAGATGAACTGGGAAAGCATGGACATTAACAGAAGACTAGCAATGAAATTATGAGACATGTATTTATACCCCCAAACAACCTCAATTGTGAACCCAGACAGTTGTCAGCATTCAAGCTGTCTTTCTAATCTCATTCTGTTAATTCTGCTTTATTCCGTTACTGTGTTGATTTTTTGTGTAGAACTGGTCAACAGGACAGTCCTGGCGTCATTGATTCATGTTTACCTGTTTTAAATAATTCCCTCCTCTCTACCTCTGGAGATTTTGTAGGCCCAGGTCAGTCTTCAAAACATCATGCAGCTTCCTGTTACCTTTTTAGTAATGATAAGCTCATGTTTTCCAGAATACTACCTGTAGTTCAGTAAAACACCCATTAACACCAAACTCAAGTCCATTGTTTTCCACATGAGAAAACTTTATATATAAAAGTACATGTATGCATATGTTTAATAATATGCATCTGTGTCATATACCTTATATTTTATACATACATGTATATGTGTTTCCTCTAGCAATAAATACTCATAAAAGTCCAGTATCCATATATTTTGACAACAGAAAAAAATTTCAAATTTAATGTTTTGTGGATTGCTTAAAATTTGTTTAATCTTAGATTTGAAAACTTAAATCTCCTATTTTCCCCCCAGAGTACTTGAACCAATTTTGAAACATACAGCTAACTTTAATTTGTAGCTTACTATACTCAAAATTTGACAAGCAGGCTTTATTGTTTCCTTTTCACCTATGTATCCTGTATCACAATCAGTTGGTCACATGAGAAAGGTGCACTGATCCACCAAATCTCCCTTGCCCATCATCCTTGCTGGGCAGCTGTCTGTCTTTGGGCTTCAGCCTTCCTGGTGTTTCTCCAGTCTTCTCTGTGAATCTATTCCAGCTCTTACCTGGTAAGACTGCTTGACTCTCATCCCCTCAGAGATTCTGTCAACTCACTTCCTGGGAATCACCAAATCTCTTCACCCTTATTAACATAATTGCAATGAATCATGTGGTTCTTCTACTTGTTCTCAGTGATATTTCAAGCTTGAAAACTACTGCATACCAATTTCTCCACTTATTCTGCTTGCCAGTAGAATCCATATGCTTTCGTTTTTCTGAAATTCCCACTAGAAATGCTAGAATCTCTTCAGGCTTGGATTGAGCTGCCCTGGGTCAAACTCAACATCTGGGGAAGCACCTCTTCTTCAGCTACCCTTGGACCCGCCTGGATCCCAATTGGCCTCATCCTAGGAGGGTGTAGTATAAGGAGTGGGCCACGTTCCAGGGGCCCGGCTAGCTTAACCCCCAAAGTAACCACACAGAAATTGTATTAATTAAATTACTGCCTGGCCCATTATATCTAGCCTCTTCTTGGCCAGCTCTCACATCTTGATCTAACCAATTTCTAATAATCTGTGTAGCACCACGAGGTCATGGTTTACCAGGAAAGATTCAGCATGTCTGGCCTGGCAGCACCATAGTGTCTCTCTGCCTGCCTTCTTTCTCCCAGCATTCAGTTTTTTTTCCTGCCTATCTATGTTCTGCCCTATCAAAAGGGCAAGGCAGTTTCTTTACTCAACAAATGAAAGCAACACAAATAATACAGAAGGACCTCCTACACCAGGAGGGTGACTGATCTGAGGTTACATGCAGTGAAAATGTGTAGATATTCTCAAGTATTTCAATATGTGTTAAAATTTGATTTTGTCTACATGGACACATAATAAGCAAAGCTATTAGTAATTTCCCCGATTATGTCATCAATCAACAGCCAAAAGTATGTGTCCTACATGGCAAAAAAGATTGGGACAACAATGTTGGGAAAGCAAGATGTTATGAATTCTGTAAAAACATTTTTGTACTTGTGAAAAATACAAAAGGTTCTGTTTCAAATACATGAAATGCATGTTATAAATGCTGCTCCTTTAAACATTTTTCTCTTTTAATATCCTGAACATATAAGCCTACATTCAGCATTGTTAATAAGAGAATGTATTAGCTTTGTTGTCTAATTTTTCTAGTCTAATTCATCAGTTATTAGAACTACAAAGAAAGAAGGGAGGAAAAAAGAGAAATGGAAGTATGGAAGGAAGGAAGAAAGGAATAAAAAGAGAGGGAAATTGGAGGGAAAATTAAAGGGAGGAAGCATGGAGACATGACTGTACAAAGAAGGGGGACAGGAAGGCGAGGAGGGAGAGAGACAGGAAGAAGACAGAAATGGCAAAGAAACCAGCTCATGGAATACTTAACCTGAAAACGTACCTACTCAGCAGGTTTTAACACTTTCCCTCCTTCAGTTATTTGCCTAAAATATACCAAGTTTTCTTTACTTTCATTTTTTTTTAAAAAATAAAAGTCTGTCTTTAGTCTCAGAATTCTATAAACAAGCTATTGGGAATGCTAGAAAACCCATAAATTAAGGAATATTTTGAGCACTGCAAAGATTGAGCTAATTGTAAAAACACCTTATAGGTTTTCTGTCAAATCTCTAAGGTTAAGAGGTACAGATGGATGGATAGATGGCTGTTAAAGCCAATCTTGGTTGTCAGTCTGACTACATCTGTCACCAGCTAAGCCTCAAGCAGCTGGGTACCCCTGTGAGAGATTTTCCTTATTGGATCTTTTAGGATGGGAATCTCCTCCCCAAATCTGAACCACACCTAGTAGCAGCCCATAAAAATCACATGAAGAAGGAAGCTTGTGTTTCCTGCCTCACTCTCACTGGCAGGTTCACCTATCCTGTGGCAGGGGTATTGTTTTGCTGATGTCAGCACCCATTTCTTTGGGATTCCAACATAACAGAAGACAGAAATCTCTCTAGGCATACCTGAGACTGCAGTACAGGATGGGACAGCAAAGACATCCATTCAGTTTGGTTAAATAAACAACTACAAGATCCTTCACCTTTACCTGAGAGGCAGCTATTGTTGACCTACCCAGACAGACCACAGCTTGTTAGCCACTCTAATAAATCCCATATATAATTTTATCAGTTCTGTTCTTTGACAGAACAGAATTGGCCCTAATACAATGCCCAATCTTAGATATCAAAACCCCTGTGTTTAATTGTGACACACTTCTTCTTGCCTATCCACTTAGATAATTCTTTCTGAAGGGTATGAATGTAAGAATGTACCAAGCTTATCCTAAATTTGCAATGCATTTGTGACTCAGTCTGTTCCATAGACATTGCACATGTGTCAGGAAGGATTTATGGAGAAGCAAACACAATGCAATCCTCACAGCTCAAGGGAAGAGGAATCTGATTATCATTTTAGACATTTGGAAAGATTGAAGACTGGTGAGGAGTAAATCTCAGAAGGCCATTTCTAGATACTTTACAGAAGTATTTGGAAGCACATCTCAGCCTGTGAAAACTGAGGAACATCTACTGAGGGCACGCTTATGGTATTTTCTCACCTGGCTGCTTCTGGCAAGCCTGGAAATCCCTGCTTCATGGTCTTGGCACTGAAGTGATAATACAATTCCTCCCGAAGAGAAGGGGACAGGATTATGATTTCAGAGGTGACCTACAGCAAAACTGTATTCTGGGTGAAGTTTCTTTTAACAACTTTCCAGCAACATTCCTTAGCTATTTTAAAATCCGCCCAATTTTCTGTGCATAAAGGTACCTGTGGTTTATGCAATTGACAACATGAGTTTTATTTTAAAGAGGAGTCTGGAGAGATACCATGAAAGAGAGGACTCAGAGACACAAAGTTTAAATGTGGTATCATTCAAGTAAGTATTGGATTGTCTTTTTAGGAGAAATATTTTGTGATGCTTTTCACTTTTCTTTTCCTTCTGTTACTTTCTGTTAGTCTGGAGTGCCATCCTCCTCTGGTCAAATCTCAGCTTTGTTTAATGCTCTGTTTCACTAAATTGATAGGACCGTTTTTGGACACTTCATTCTCCCACATCCATCTCTGCTTCTGCAATGTTACTTCCTATGCTTCCCTATTTGGGAACTCAGATGACATAAATATTTGCTCTAAGAAGGCAATCCATACCTTCCAGAGTTAAAAGTCCATGACCATCTGAGCCATATTCATCTATGTGCCACCTGCTTTACTCATAAACCAGTTGTAACCAGTGTTCTAAATATGCTTACATGTTTCTTCTTGAATGTTTATTCTACACTCTTCTAGAATTTTATCAAGGTCTTCTAATGTTCTTAAATTCGATTACTTGGTATTTATAAAACATATAACAATTTTAAAAAGGTCCATTTATCTTTTCCTATTCAAGGCACCAAAGTTGAGTAGTCCAGGTACATTTTGAATAGGAATTGAGTAGGCCAAGGTACATTTTTCTTCTGAAATGTCGTCTCATTCCTCCCTCCAAAAATAAACATTCTTTTGTGTAGTTATATAAAATTTTAACTTATTCTTTGAGAATTTCATACTTGTATATCATATATTTCTGTAATATTCACCCCACTCAACCCTCCAACTTCTTTTAGTTTGTTTCCTTACATCATCCTCCCAACTTCAAGTTTGTTTTTAAATTTTTTTATAACCTACCAAGTCCAGTTTGAGTTGCCCATATATTCATCAATGTGGGGGTCATACACTGGAGTATGGTCCATAATTCAGGAACTACATCGCTAAAGAAAGCTGATCCTCCTCTCCCTAGCATCCATCAGCTGCCGGTAGCACCTCAGCTTGTGGTGGACATTTGCATATTATGCCCCAACTGTGGTAGAATGTTGACTTGTTCAACCTCATGCAGTTCTTGTTCAGGCAACTATGACTGCTGTGAATTTTGAAAGGCAGAATTCCTGTTATGTACAGAGGATATAGCTTCATGTCACTGTTCCCTGTCTTCTGGCCCTTGCAATTATTCTGGCTCCTCTTCTGCAATGATGCCTCAAACCTGTGGGAAATAATATCCTATGTATGCCTGAACACTCCACAGATACTTAATCTCTGCACTTTGACCTGTTATGCATCTGTTTCACGAAGATGCTTCATACATAAGAACTAAGAACTGCATTAATATATGGGTAGAGAGATACATATTTAGAAAGCAGTTTGGTATTCTGCCCACTTAGGAAAATGCTAGGTTAACTTATACAGCTTATAAGTTTACCAATAATGTGTTCTTAGCCAGGAATATGGAAGGTCCTTTCCTGCTGATGAGTTTTCATAGTACCAGAATGTACTATGCAGGAAACTTGGCAAGAAAAGTCATAGTATTAATTATCTGTGAAGTTTTAGAGCTATAATGACCATCCTGGCAAGACATGCCACATGTGAAATAGTGGCATTAGTATTTGGGTGGAATAACCAATGGCTTCCTGATAATATCTAAGGATAATTCCATAGGTGGAATCTCATGTCAGGTACTGCACAGTTTTAGAAATGTTATTATTTTTATGAATTTACTTAGTGATTATTAGTGAGGGAGTAAGAATGACATGTGTCATGGCACAAGTGTGGAAGTCCGAGGACAATTGATTCTCTCTTTCTAGTATGTGGCTCCTGAAAGTTGAATTCAGGTTGTTTGACAGCCAGCACTTTACTGAGTCATATTAATGGACCATAAATAATAAATTTTCTGAGCAAAAGAGATTTAGAGAACAAATAAGAGTTACAGCAAAACAGAGAAATTAACATAAGGATTTTGCTGAATATATTTAAAATAAAGTCTCCTGGGGAGAATCTTGCAGATTGTTCTTATAGTAATTTTTACTGAAGTGGCAGTTACATCAATTCCTTTATAAAGTTACACTGTTTGGGCATACATGAAAGAACACAGAGAACAAGACTCTGAGGCAGGAGAGGAGGGTCCAAAGACTAGCATACAGTTCTGCCAATCAAGTGTTCCAGATTCCTTTCCATCTCTTTACATGGTTATTCTGTGACATTACTGTTGGATGGTGGTTTCACCTTGAGCATCTAATTCTTATTGTAGCAACCATGTCTACCAGCATTTCCCGTCGTTTTACTAAAATTACAGAAGATAGTCAACGATTTAGTAAATAACCCACCAAACAGTCTCAGGTATGTCACCTTCATTGAATTCAGTGGGTCAAAAACCAAAAAAGATTTTTAAAAATAAGAAAGAAAGAGACATCTTGGGGAAGCATAGGATTTTGGTGGGAAAGATAGGGGAGGCAAAACAGAATAATTAGAGCAAAAATTAATTAGATTCATTTTGTGTGTGTGTGTGTGATTTGTATAAAGTAAAAAATAAAAAATTTGAAAAGGTTGTCATAAAATAAACCCAATAAGTATTCCATTGAATTTTTTATTTTAGAAGTCTGATTTATTATTTAATAAAAAATCATAAGACATTAACATTGTATTTTTTGGTGAATATATAACAAACCAATTTGTCCATCAACAAAATTAAGCTATCAACGCTGGTTTCCTATAGATATTATGAGGGAAATGGTTGTATGATGGTTGGTATTGCTAAGCAATTTAATATTCTTGTACTAATGATTATTATTTCAAAACAACTTGTGCTGGTTCTTCAGAGACAAGTAAAGTCTTGAGAAACAAACACTCGCCAGCTCTGCAAAGAAGACCTAACAAATACTCCAGGTGGCTATGCTAAGGGCTTATGACAGTGGATCTAGAATTTCTGTGGCTCACCAGTGTAGAGGTGTTGCTCAGAGAAAGATCATGTGATGCTTGGTACAGTCTTGGAGGAAGTATGAGAAAGCAGCAGAGTAGAAAATACCCTGTCTTTTACCGCTGAGTAGTATTCTAATGAGTATATAATCCACACTTTCTTGATCCATTCTTCCATTGAGGGGCACCTAGGTTGTTTCCAGGTTCTGCCTATTACAAACAATGCTGCTATGAACATAGTTGCACAAATGCTTTTGTAGTATGATTGGACTTCTCTTGGGTATATTCCCAAGAGTGGTATTGCTGGATCCTGA